>JAATLQ010037825.1:0-65596 GCA_013421005.1 Heliconius erato x Heliconius himera | reverse complement strand
AATAAATTGCCTGTCAAACTAAAAAGTATTTTAATATTTTAGTATATATCGACAATATTACAAATATGAGAAAAAAAAGTAGCCTATGTTCATCCGAAGACCCTCAAGTATCTCTATATGAGTATTTTATCACAATTGAATTAGCGGTTTGGCCCTGATTGCGTAAAAGACAGACAGACAGACAGACAGACAGACAGACAGACAGAGTTACTTTCGAATTTATAATATAGGTATGGATAATATAATGATGTAACGGAATTTTGAAAGTTTTATTGATTTCGAATTTTACATTCTTGTCCTTATCGGTACAAGTTTTTAGTATTATTTTTGTTATATATTTAAGTAAAAATTACTATATTTAAGATTACTTACTATATTTGGCAGAAATACCAGAGCCCCTTCAAATGATACCTCACTTTAACTAGTTGCTTCAAAATCATTTTTTAAAGGAAATCAAGGAACCGTAGATCTGAGTGTAAATGGTTTGAATTTCTCGATATCTCCAAGCCTCTTGATAGACAGACAGACAGACGGACGGATGAACGGATGGACAACAAAGTGCTCTTATGGGGGTTTCTTCTTTCATTGAAAGGTACATAACGCTAAAAAAAATTGCAGCTTCACGCCTCTTTTAGGAAATATTGTGTCAAGACATTCTGTTTGAAATATTGCTTGTTGAGTAGTGGTGCTCAACGCCACGCTTACAGCTGGATACATGGCGAATCAAGATCTCAATTTTATTTGGCAAACCACTAAAATTGATGTTTTTTTTTATTGATACTCAAACGTTTTTATATTTTATCAATTCAATAGCAAAAACATTAACTAATATTTTTACAAAAAAATGTGACGATGTTTTGACAGACTTCAACTTTGAAAAAATCTAGATTTTCTGTAGTCTTCCAATAATTAAACAGTTACATAAGTTCTATCTCTAGATTAGCTAATGATAAGAGATACAATAATGAGATAAGATAAAATTAATTAAATAAAACCAGTCACATTTGTGGACCTGTGAATAACCTTTAATATTTATATAGAGAACATATCATCTACTTATATTAAAAAACTATAATTTTTTATACTGCCATATGTAGCTGCTTTTTATTTTATATATTAGGTAGAGGTAAGCTAGTGTTAAGACACTCTGTTGTCCACGCATTCCTAAATTTGGAGACAGTAGGTGTTCACTGCCGCGCTTTGCTCTCTTGCGCAAAAAAAATAACTTCCGAGTGGAAATCGAACCTACAAACGTCGCGTCGCTTATACAGTCGGATGGTGTGAAACTGAGCCACAATCTCAACAACGCTTGCTAAAATACATTAAATGGTTATTACTTAATACTTTATACATCAAATGACACTATTTAGATTTTGAAATTGAACCCATAAGCATCGTTCCTAAACCTAAAGTCTTTTATAAACATAATAGCCCAAACTAAAATCTAATTAAAATTACCAAATAATGAAACGATAAATAAATAATACGAAACACTAACTGAACAAGTCTGTATTATCGACAATCGCGAACCGATAACGGCATGCGTCCATCACGCCATACCTCTCTCTTTCTAACGTATAGCAAATAATCACTCCGTCTCACTCTGGCTAGTTAAAAAATAAACTAATGAGATATCGCTATCGCACAGCATCCGCTATGTTATCGGTGGTGATAAGAGTACATCTGTCAACGGTCGATTTGAATTAAATTAGATTAATATATAATTGAACTTTTTAGTTATTGTTATCGGTTTCGCGCTGATACCGAATGGTGGTAGGTTGGTGGTACCGAACAGTTTCTTTTAATGAGGCTGTTTTTGTTGTATAAATGTTGTCTTGCTTGCATTTTAGCCATTTTATGTATAGTTTCGTTTAATATATAATATCATTTTAAATGTATTTTCAAACTTAGGATAGAAAATAGTCGTAGCGGGCGTTGACTTGGCGAGATGAATCTGCGCTTCTTGGTATTCTGTCTGCTACATATTTTTTACTACTACTACTACTACTAACTTCACACTGACTCTATGTCACGCACACAACAGGGTAGCAGAGGGAACCTGGGAACTTAGTGTTAAGACACTCCGTTCCATACTTCCCGCTGAATTCTGAAGGTATTGCGTGTAGAGTGGCGGAACTCAACGCCGCGCTTTGCATCGACACCAGAGCGAAGCAATGAAAATATCAAATATTTCATTTACTCGAGTGGGTATCGAACTCACAACCATACGCGTTTCCAGTCGCACACTTGTGCTCCTGAGCCACGAGCCTCAATTAAATGTCATAGAATAAAAATCATTAACATGTCATTATTTTTCTAAGAAATATTTTTTCCTTGTATTGTGCAGACCCTTTTTGTAGGTACAAGTTTATTTGGTGCATTAATAACGTAATTATACTTTTTCAATAAAGTTCCTGTATATTGTCAATGTATGTCGAAACAGTTTCTAAAAACTTTACGCAAATGCCTCGAGAATTACGCAGAAAGTGGAGAACTGAGTATTTTTACTCTAGGTTTCCAAGTTCTCTATGCCTATCCTGCGGTGTGTGAGATATAGGTAAAGCTAAAAGCGTACCGTAACCGTACTACGGTTGCTATGTTAGTGCATACAATACCAACCAATCCCTCAAAATTGGTAACATTTATTAATAATTAATAGCGGAATATATTTTTTATATATATTTTCAAATACTAAGCTCTGACATAGCTATATCAAGATAAATGCAGAGATAACCTGGTGTCCAGAAACTCAGACTTTCAGACCCAAATTCGAGACATTGCTTGTTAAGTAGCGAATCTCAACGCCACAATTTTTTCGTACACGAGGCATGAAAGGCTAGGATTTCTGAATATTTTTCACCTCGTCCACTGTCATTAATCTCTTCATATGTACATGTTCTTTGGGGGTCCTCGGATTGAGCTGAAATTTGGATTACGGCTTCTGACAATGAAATTATATATAATCAATACTACTGTTAATCCAAAATGGCCGCCACAACAAAATGGCGGATTACAAATTTTTGCACTACCCACCTAATATGGGCATCAAATAAAAGGTATTAATAGAATTTAATGTATCATGATTGAAAAAAAAAACATGTAGAAAGCTTGTTTTAAAAGGTTTTCTTATAATAAGATCTTTGATTTTAAAATGTTTTACTTAATATTTTGCTTATTCCTGTTATAGAAGTAGGTGCCCCTGTATACGACGCGAAACAAGAAATCTTAACCCACTAGATATGTTAAAACAGACTTCTTTGTCTTGGTACGAGATAAGACACGCGCTGGCTATTTGTTTTGTCGATCTGATTGTTAATATGTTTGTTTTAAAAAGTAAGTAAAATGTAGGTACCTATGTGATTATGAATTTTTTTGTTAGATAAATTTTATTATATTTTACAACTTAATGATTAATAGTTTATGTTTTATAGCTTCATGTTGTATTGAATCGAGGGTTAGGACTAGGTTCTCCGCTTTCTGTCAGAAATGGAGGCACTTCATAAAAATTAACACACAGTCAAAAAGAAGGGACAGCTACCATAATAAGAGAATATTCTCCACTTTTCTCCTATTTCAGAGATAGTTTGCGTTGTGTAACGGAAACTAACACCGAATTTTGTAAAGAGGCTGTTTTTTAATAAACAAACCTACTGCTACCTTGCGTTTGACACTATGAAGCTTGATACTTGTATTAATTATATCAACGAACTAGTAAGGAAAACTCGTAAATAATAAATTCGTTATATTTCTATATTTGTATAGTTATGTAGAACGATTGATAAAGGAAATCCTGGAAAAAACACTGTAAATAACATTATTAATCCATTTTCCGCCGAATTCTGGAGAGATTGTGTGTTGAGTGCCGAAACTTAACGCCGCCATTCGCCTCGAAACCAGAAAGAAAACATTAAAATATTAAATATTTTATTTCCGGGAGTGGGAATCGACACCACAACCTGTTTCGTTTACAGTCACATTTTGTGCTCTAGGTTGCCTCTGCCTATCCCTGCCTGCTATATACTAGATATAGCATACACTAAAAAAAAGTTGATTACACTGTCATATCACATCCAACGGTTGCATGATAATAGTCGACCATACCTACAAATAAATATATATATAAATATGTAAATAAAATAAATGAGATTAACGCTACTCACAACAGGGCAGAGTTAACCTAGTGTTAAGACACTCCGTTCCCCACTTACCGGATTCTAGAGGTCTTGCATGTTTGGTGGCGGAATTCAACGCCACTCTTTGCCTCGATAATAGCGAAGAAATAAAAATCAAAATTTAAATAAATATTTAATTTCCTCGGGGATATCTATATATTTATTTATATATATATACATATTATAATAAATTTGCTTGATTATAACAATTTCGATACTGTCTCTCGGAGATATGATATGAAACCTGAACGAATTTCTATATACTGAGTGCTGATAACCTTTCAACTTCGATGTTGATAATCTGATAACACCGTCTCGAGATATCTTCGAATTGTATGGACGGTTATCATACATGTGTATATCGCAAGTTAATAATGTAAAGAAATCATGTTGAAAACAAAGGCTTTTGTAATTAACTAAAGAAAAATAAATGAAACCTACTGCAAATACCTGTCAATCATCTAGTTTTATATTATAGATAGCATGGAATATATTTAATATGCAATACCTCGTCTTAGGGCGGAAATTGTAGTGACCTGACACTAAGTTTTTTCCGTCTCTAGCCTGTTGAATACTGTAAAGTAAAATAAGGCACTACTATCTTTTTTTCAATTTATTACAAAGAAAACGATAATGTAGGGTTGAACCAAGCGAGGTAAGTACACTAGTTGTTTAACTATAGGTACATCTATACTACAACGGCCAACGTTATCTACAATAATATAAGTTTAATGAGTTCAAACATTAATCACAAGATATAAATGGCCATGATGAATTATTTTAATCTTAAAATATAACTTTTTTTCTGTAGTAACGTGTATAATTAACAAACGGAGGCCGTCGTGGCGCATTGGTACAAGCGTGCGACTGTAAACGGGACGTTTGTGGGTTTGATTCCCAGTCGGGAAAATAAATATTTAATATTTTCATTTTGTTACTCTGATAATGAGGCAAAGTTCGGCGTTGAGTTCCGCTATTCAACTCGCCTCAGAATTTCCAATGTGCCTCAGAATTCGGCGAACAGTACGAAACTGATGTATCCTAATGGGAACGGAAAGTCTTAACATTAAGTTCTCAGTTTCCCTCTGCCTACCATACTACGTGCACATGGTATACAGCATGAAACTGAATTCTGGGGAAAAACATGTTCGGAAAGAAAAGATAAAAATTTTATTATGTGAATGTCCAAAGTTTTGCAAGAAGAGAGGCCCAGAGAGGCTACGACCACCTTTTAGGCGTAAACGCATTGGTTGCGCTTCGAGGGTCTGTCATTTCCTCGCTCTGGTAAAACAAAACGGCGTTGAGTTCTGTCATTCGAATTGGAGCGGGATTGGAGAACAGAGTTTTGCTGTCTTGACACTGGGTTATCTCTGGCTTTGGCGATTTCCACTTTCGTTCCTTGCTTCTAAACCGCTATAACTCCAAAACACCTTACCTAAGAAACAAACCTGTCGCAATATTTACTCAATGACATTATGCTACAATATAATCACCAAGCCGCGGTACACTAACATACGCCCACGTGCACTCACCTCATCTCATATTTAATGCCAACATAGGAGCTTCATTCCGAGAACCGATCTGCAAACTAAGAAAACAAATGAAGAAATCTAAACACATCTGCGATAAGCCAAATGTTATTAATGACACCGTTGTGGCGCAGTTGGTATCTTTTCAAATGATAGTTTCATATTCGGATACTTTGTGGGGGGATTCGGATATTTTATGTAATTTTGCAGTTTATTATGTAGACTTAGAGGCTCTTCCGGTGTGACTGATTAAGAAAAAGAGAAATCTGAATCTTGACTTGTAGCTGACTGAATATAGTGTTATAAACTTAAGACGTACAATTTTTGAAAAACTAAAACAAAAGAAAACGGACATTTAGTTAACTTATAATACATTTAATTATTTAAATATGTAACATTTTTATGCCCACAAGGATTGAATCTACGACTCTCACCTATCCAATCCAACACCAGCATCGATCTAAATATAATATAACTTTTAATAAATATGATACAGTACCAAATGGAATTATTCTTGCTCATCTTACAGCGATAACGCGATAACGATAACACGCCTAATGGAGTCTGTTCTGATAAGATAGCTAATGAATCTCTGTTTTAAATTTATCTGTTTATTGATAAATAGAAACAACTTGGACAGAATATTTGATGGTAAAATATAGTTATAATTAAAATTCCATATTTTATATGTACCTAGATTGGAGGCCAGTCGTGGCGTAGGGACACAAGAGTGTGACTAAATGCGACTGGTTAAAATATTATATACGCGAAAATAAAATATTGATATAATTTTATATTTTCATTTATTCACTCTGTGGTCGAGGTGAAGCGTGGCATTGAGTTCCACAGCTCAACACGCAATGCTTCCACAATTCGGCGAAAAATGGGGAACGGAGTGTCCTAACACTAGTTTCCCTAATATTTGCAGGATACACTCAACACGCGATGTCTCTTTAATAATTGATCGGGGAATGGGGGATGAAGTGTCTTAACTTTTAGGTTCCTTCGCTTAAATCAGGGGTTCCCAACCTTTTCTTGATCAATGACCACTTTTATATAATTCTTGGTAGCAGGGACCACTATGCATGTAGGTATAATAAAAATTTACTATGATAATTAAACAGAAACTTCGCCTCACCATCCCCAGTCATAAAATTAAAATCGTTCGCGGACCATATTTAGGCTTCTGCGGACCTGTGGTGGTCGGCGGACCACTGGTTGGGAACCAGTGGTTTAAGCCAATGTGGGAAACAGTGTTGAGCTATAAAAACTGAGACTTAATTACTGCGATTATAACTTAACAATATTAACATTAAAATAATCTCACACTAAAACATATCTTATTCAAGTATAACAAGAGAAGGGAACTAAAAAAACTCCATTCTAAGAATTTCTAGAGCGTCGTTATTCTTTCGTTAGTCGTTACGCAAGCAACACAAACATATTGGCCGTTAGATAACCAGATAGCATCGGCTATTAGCGGCCGTGATTAAACAATGGGGCTGTAATCGAAAAAATAATACGTATATACACGCTCGGCTACTTCTGTATGTACATTCCTGGTGTAAATTGTTTTGAATTGCCTGTTTAGATCATAGAGATTAACTTTTTGGCGCAGTCAGGGCGCAGGGGCACAAGTGTGCGATTGTAAACGCGAGAGGTTGATGGTTCGATTTCCACTCGAGAAAATAAAGATTTAATATTATTATTTCTTCGCTTTGGCGTCGATACAAAGAGCGGCATTGCACCACTCAACACGAAATGCCTCCAGAAATCGGCAAGTGGGGAACAAATGCATAAAGCTATAAAAAAAAACTTTTTTGTGTTGCCTAATGATTTGAGTTGGTTATTTAAACCATATTATAATTTTATTTATTTATTAAAAAACCTTAAATTATATTTGACGCTTGAATATTTAAAAATAATAAAAAAAATATGAATACTACAAATTGTCTAAAAAATAATTCAAATGATTTTTTCTCACAAAAGTAGATCAAACTCTTTTTTTTCGACTCTACAAAAATGTTTTCTCACCGTCTGTACAATCAATTTGTCTATACGATTGGTTACTTAATTGTAATTCCAAAGTTATTAGGTATATTTGTTTTAATTATCTCCTTAATCTCGGAACAATGGGGACGGGAAACGAAAGGAAAGGCGATTTTTGGTTGATTCTATTAAGTTAAAGTTAAAAATTAACATCGTTAGTCTTTTATAATAGATGATGTATGTATGTTAAATTATCTGTATAGTTGTAAATATCTATGATAAGAAGTTAAACAGTTGTTTAACTGAAAAATATTTTAAACACGAAAAAGATAAACAACATTTGATATAATTTTTGATTCATTTGGCAATATAAATAAAAGTTTATAACTCATTGACATTTATTCATACAAATCATTTTATTCTCTGAAAATACAATTAACTGTTAGTTTATTTTTTGACGCTGTATCACGCTCAAAGCGTAATAAGTATAAGGTACCTAGATTTAAAAGACTTCCATTTCCCATTTTCTACCAAATCCTCGAGAGCTGTGCAGTGGCGGAAATTAACGCTGCATTTTGAGTTAGTTTTTTTTAAATAACTTTTTCGTTACTTTTTTCTATAAATTTCCTTAATATTCCAAAACCCATAAACCAATAATTAATGATTAATCCATCGATTATAAACTATAATAATTTTAATTATCACAATAAAAGCTGCAAATAAATTATGTGATCAACGTACAAACAACTCGCACCTCTAACGCGTGAAATACATTGCTTCCCGCCCATTATCTCAACTAAAATCGCGCGAAGAGACTCCACAATGTACATCCAACTTTACTAAAGTACACTTTTGATTTAATGCAGTGCAAGCTCTGTCTAAGGTACGATGTACGTAAGCTAATCACCTGTCTCATCTCTCTTAGAGCATTGTTGGTGGGTGCCGTTTAAGAATCAACCCTAATTTTATTATTTAAGGGTCGTTTTTACTTTGAACAATCATCCACTCTCGACCTACGGCCTCGCGATCCATTTCATCCGAACATAAACTGCAGAACAGGCGTCAATTGTTAACAAGTTTAACAACTTTCGATACTTGTGGTGAGATATCATTGATTTTATTTATTTTCTCGCGCTACACTCGATCGTACGGCTAGATACAGGGCTCGGGGCCCGCGGCATAGATGTCAAATACCAGCCCGCTGCGGACCTCTCGGACCCTCTAATTGTCGATATGTTAAGATCAATTTTTGTATTTGTGATTTTGACACTTCAGTCAATTCATCTAGAAATGTTATGAAAATAATTTAAATTTTAATACTAGAACTACACAGTTGCTTTTCGTTTGGCTCAAGCTATGTAATTTTTTGTATGAGGCATTGTGTAGGACAGTCATTTGTTTTGACAGTCTCTATATGGCCACGGTGACTGAGATCGTGCGATTGTAGAGCCTTTTAGATGGTTAGATATAGACAGATGGACACACGGACGGCAGTACGGGAGCCGAATCTGTCTTAGGTTATTTTATTTGAAATGATCCGATTGTTTATTCGAATAGTTTTGTTCATTTGAATTGTTATGTTTTTGTTATCGAATGGTGTGTTGTGTGTGGTCTATTTAAATCGATATTAGATGAGAATTTTTGTGTTTTATTATCTACTAAATTACATTTTATTCAATCTGTGGTAATGCTAGCTGTAGGTATGGCTGGGAGTTAATTTGTCAATTTGAGACGTCAATCTATGCATAAAGTATCTAAGGAAAAATATTATAATTAAATTTCATTAATTTTAAAGATTTTCGAATATTTTTTTAATAATAATTTATAGACAAAAATAGCACTAACATTTTGTAGTTAATGATTTTTTTAATTATAATCTATATTTAAGAGAAAGACTACCATACTAAAATTGACAATGTCATTATTATAACTAGATAATGACAACAGATAAAAAATATGTAATATACCTATTTATTAAAATTAAAAAACCGTATGTCACTAGATTAACAAGGCGATGTTGTATTTATATTATAATGTGTGTCTGTATGTTTTTTGTATGGTCCGTTAATGGTCTGATGTAGAGATAAGATAAAGCTACAAGCTGTTTCGGTTTAATTACAAGTGTGTGTAATCTACACTTTCTAGGTTTATGTCTTTGCCTGTTCCAGTTATCGTGGCTTATTAAAAAATATAAGTATTTAGTAAGTGTTAATGTTAATATGGTAAATAAAATAATAGCTGCCCGCTTTTTCACGCATATAGCAGGATAAGTAGAGGGAACATAGTGTACAACACAATTTGTTCCTCATTTTATATACACTGCGTTATCGATTTTTCACTTCTTTTAAATTATTAAAATAAGTTTCACAGACAAATATGCTTTACTTAATAAAAAAAAAATGTATTATAAAAAATATGGGTATATTTCATAAACATCTTTTTCATTCAGACGAATGGGCTTCGAACGATATCTGTAAATAATAAATGTTACTTTTAGCTTAGCAATAATTAAGTACTGACTCGGATATGAATATGTACTATCCTATTTATATAGTCCAGCCTCCTTAAAATAGGAAATGCAACTAACTAGCTGGGATGTGATAAAATCGGAATGGTGGGTGACTTTATAAGGCTAGCCACAGATATCCAGGATTGGTGAAATATGGTTTGTGTAAATTATCTTCAGAAATTTGATAGTGTTCCTTTGATAGCCGAATACAAAAACTGGTACGTGTTTGGTATTCGACTTCAGGACAGAGACTAGTAAACCATTTAAATTTATAAAGAAAGTGTTATATTTTTGTTAACAATTGTAAGTTTTAAAAAATCTTTATTACCTTGACATTGATTAAAAAAAAATAATCAGCTTCACGCTGTATCCCGCACTCAGCAGGATAGGCATTGGGAGCCGATTTCTAGAGGCATTACGTGCCGAGATTGTAAAATCAACTGGTTATGGGTTCGATCCCCACTCGAGGAAATGAAATTTTTATTTACATTAATATTTTCATTTCTTCGCTTTGTTAACGAGGCAACGCTGCGTTGAGTTCCATCACTCAACTTACAATGCCTCTAGAATTAGACGAAAAGTGGGCAACAAAGTGTCTTAACACTAGGTTCTCAATTTCCCACAAAAAATCTTTACTTTTGTATATTTTAGCAGTCGAATCAAGGAGAAGATGCAGTATCAAATTAACAATAAGCTAGTGTTTGACTAATATATACCTAAACATTTTTCATGTACCATTTGTTTATAATGAAGATGATATCTATCAGAATGAGAGCTGAACAATAGTGCGTAGGATTATATTTGTTAGGGCTATCTAGATTTAGATGCTTTGTAAAAACTTTTAGAATACACTCTGTTTAAAATGTGAGGCCACTGCAAACGCGACGGTTGTGGGTTCGATCTGCACTCGCGGAAATTAAATATTTAATATTTGCATTTCTTTACTCTGATGTCGAGGCAAAGAGCGGCATTGATTTCCATTGCATTGAAAGAGTGGAGGACGGAGGTGTCTTAATGAGAGCATGGTGTCTTAATACTAGGTTTTTTTTTTATAACTGAGTTGTTATGCGCTACAATTTTTATTGTCTGTGCCTGTTTTGTACTTACACAATTGATTATTAAAACTGTTATTTTTTCTTTTTAAAATGTGAAGTGGACGTTAATATCTTGGTATCTTGAATAATTTCACAAAGTTACTTACTAGAAAATATATATAGTATATTCAATCTTTACTACAAACAGAGGACAGAGAGAACTTAGTGTTAAGACACTCTGAACTAGAGTTTTTCACTTTTCATCTGTGAAAAAAATAACGTGGCAATTTTTCCGTTTTAATAATATTATGCGCCGTATATGTATATCACAACTTGACCGTTGAAATGTTTTAATATTCAGATTTAGCCTATAATCCTCAGCAGTTCAGTCAGACTAGTCAGTTTTTTTAAATTGATTCCATGAAAATTGCAAAACATTAATTAGCATAGCTTTACACAAAAAAAATCTTTATATTGATTTTTTAAAAAAATGAGAAGAATTTTTTTGCATCTTAGCTAGGGTGTATTTATATAAAACAAATATAAAATTTCTAAACTTTACATATACAAGACATAGGCTATTTCAAACGATCTCTAAGCAAAATAAACATCGATTATGTAGACACACCACTAGCATTATTTAATTCCCATCAAAACTATTTTAATAACATTTCGAAAGTCATTATGTGTTTGTTAGTTGTCAAAAAACAGATACAATCTTGGAAAATTATCGAGTAATCGACGTTACGGTGCGCGCGCGCCGGATGTCAAACTAATGTATTTAATTCACCGTTTTTTTGTATAACTTTTATATTTTGAACCTTATGCCTTAAATGTTAAAGTTTAGGTTATTTTTTACAAGCGGTTGTTTTATAGTTTTGTGCTTATACTAACAGTAGCCTGTAATAGTGTCACTGATTTGGAGATCGGTGTATGGTGTGTGAAAACTTTTTATTTTTTTTTGTTATATTATAAAAGTAATTTTATTTAAGTAATAATTTTAAAATATATAAAATAACAAAGTATTTTTATGTATAAACAAAGATAAAGATGACTTGCTTAAAAATCTGAATCAGGATATAGTTGTATTTTTTTGGTAAATCACTTATTCACTTACACTTACTCTTAGTACATTGAATATTGCTTATTTGGTTTTTCGACACATTTTTTCGAAATATTGACACAATCAAAGTTTGTAAATATTTCTTTTTCATACATTTACATAGTATTTAACTTTTTTTAGGGATATACAGAACCAATAATTTAGAAAACCGTTCTATTAACACTACTCAACGAATGTCTAAATGTATGTCCGATACAACAGATAGAGAGTTGTGATAGAGAGATTTATGTTATTTTAATAACACATTATTTTTTCGTAACAAACGTCAGGCTGGAATTTTTTGTCTTATCACATTTGAATATCTCGGGCCCTTAGTCCTGTTATCTACATCTGTGTAATTAAAATATATTTATTTATATGTATAATTTTATCTTTACGATATGTATCATATGTTATATAGAGCGTATGGTTGCTTGGGATATCATTGCAGTCGTGAGTTCGATTTCCAATAGGGGAATGTTGTTCCAATCTGGTAATACATAAAAAATATCATAATTTTTTAGAAAGTTACGTTTACATTTTAGTAATTTATTTCTTTTTAATTTAATATTTGAAACTATGTAATAATATCTAAGAAACTATGTAATACTAAGAAATTTAATTTGACCCTCTTGTAATCATTTTATCATTATGAAACTTAACAGTTAGCTTAACCTTAAACAGTTAGTTAACTTAAGTAGCTTAGGTGACAATACAATAAAATGATATCATGGAATTGGCCTGACGATGAAGCCAGGATCCAGGATTCATAAATTTATAACTCCGTACACATTCTAGCACGATTACAAATCATGTCTTAGTTGTTTCTTAAGCTGTATATTGATATTAATTTAATTTTATTCTATCGGTATACTACAATATGCCAATTAAAATATTTATATAGCATCCCACTAGTGGTTTCCAGCATTAAATAAGTTGTGTGATATCCTCGGCTTTAGTTTCCTATGATTTGCTGCGAAAAGGTCGTGTCGATGCGCGAACAGATAGACGCGTCGTAATTAATTCTATTCTACAGTTTGTTTTGCAGTCGTGACCTCTCCTCTATACTTGGATTTATTGGTTTTTGATTTTAGTTGCGAATGCTAAACTTGAAGAAATTGGTTTTTTGTATTTGTTTTTTTTATAAGCTTCATGCTGAGGTGTTGTTGAATGGCGGAACTCAACGCCGAGCTTTTGCCTCGTTACCAGAGCGAGGAAATGAAAATGTTAAATATTTCATTTTTTCGAGTGGGAATACAACTTACAACCTGTCGTGTTTAGAGTTGCATACTTGTGTCCCTCGCCCCGGCTAAACTTCTATATTTTTTAGATATATTTATAATCACAATCCAATAAATCCTTTTCCTTTCAAACAGAATAAATAGCTTTTTTCATCTTACTAATATAAATATTTATATCTTTATCAGTTAAAATTTAATAAATATAGGTATGTCAAAGTTATTGTTTATAAGATTTAATATAATATTTTAGGTTTATAATTAAAAAATATATTTTCTCCACACATAGGTACCTTTATATTTGAAGACCCGACATTATCGTAATACGATCTCAGCAATTTCTTTATTAAAAAAAACCATAATATTAAAAGATCTGGCCGAACCGATAAATCAATAATGAACAAACTAAATTATTATTTCACCAAAAAACGTGATATCCAAATTTTTTATCTAAATAAAGTTCCTCGATCAGCAAATACCGGAGTGAATATCCGAACCGGCTCATGAGTGTTGGAATGTTTCAAGCGAATAAGACAATTAGGTACTCGCTGGCAAATGTTACCGATACACAATCGACTCTCAGCGCTATCTGACGATCGGTAATTTGGTAATAAAATGAAAATAAGCTCACCCCTTATCTATAATCCTTTCTGTATATACAGGTACATCCGCTATATAAACATGGAATACTTGGAAACAAAAGGTAACAAGTTGCCGCAATATTGCAAGCCAATTCGGACAAGTTCCGACAACGGTGTAATTCACAATTGATAGTGTTGTTACAGCGTTAAGGATAGTTTTGCTGTGGTCAGCACATTTGTTGGTCTTTTGCTTGCGCGCTTTCGACTTGTATTCGCGTGGCTGCGATTTTAATTTTCTTTAATAAGCTTGTGATATTTGATTTATTGGAAACTTAGCTTTATTCTTGAGGTGTAGGATTGAGAATTGGTTGGTTCGACTCGCCTCTCCGAAGGCATGTATCTCGATAGGGACGTTGTTTCATCGGGAGAGATACGAGCCACGATTGCCGCCCCGCCCATGCTTTTTTCGTGGCTCTAAGTAACAATGGGTGATCTGTTAACTAAATAACGAATACGATTTATCAGTGAGAACGTTGTCGATGCGGGGCTTTATTTTGAGCTTGTGATGGAATGGTTACAAACAAAGACGCTGAATATTAACAAGGTGGAGATAATGTGGGAAGTTGTGGGGAACAGAATACAGGGAAACGTGGACAAATGTTCGTTTGTCCTCGTTTGATAGTTGTTGCTTTAAACATCTTTAGTGTGTATAAACTCTGTTGTTGCTCTGTTGTTGTTGTCGGAACAGTTTTTCCACACAGTAGTTCAGGCCGTCGGAAGAATCGGTGAAATGATTAAGATTTGAATTTCCTCGCTCTGGTAAGTGGCAAACAACAGCATTGAGTTCCGCCACTCAAGAATTCGGCGGAAAGTGGGGAACGGAAGCATCTTAATGAGAAACAAAATGTCTATAACACTAGGTTCCCATGACATATCAATCTGTCTATCCTGATATGTGCTGGATACAGCGTCAAACTTTTTATTTTTTTATGGAATGGAGTAGAGCTTTAAGAGAGACTAACTCAAAATTCTTATGAGAACGAAAAAAAAATATTTTACGTTGCAAGATCACTAATAGATAAAATCAGTTTATAATTTTATTATAAATAATATTTTTCACTTTTACAAACAAATGGTGCCACACGAAATAGTTTTACGCAATGATAGAAACAATAATAATAATTTTTAATAAACATCGATTTTCTAATATATAATTTTTTCTAGTATACCATTAATTATAGCGCACTTGAACTACAATTAAAGGGCACACTTGTAACCGTTTATTTATTTTCCTTATATTTTGAAACACAATGGCGATTGCGTTACATTTTAATCTTATTCGACAAATATTTCCTTGTATCGAAATAATTGATATATGTGCGGCATATTTTCCGGATTGCGTACTTATTGTTTGGTTAATTATATTTAACTGGGTTTTCCTCTATGTATAATTGTTAATATCGGACACAATAAGATTAGCCAAGTCACGGCGTTGAGTTCCGCCACTCAATGCCCGTTTCTCGAAAAATAGTATACAAAATGAGGAACTGAGTATTTTAATACTGGTTCCTTCTGTGACCCTGTTATGCGGCTGTATTTAAGAAGTTAAACTGAAATATTTATATTTTTTTCATCTTTCGAATTTATTATAGTTATAATTAACTGTACAGGATATATTATTTTCTTAACTCAAAATCTGTTACGCATAAAAATGATTCATTGTTACAATATGACTTACATTTATTCAATAACAAAATATTAATTTAAAAAACCTTTTTAAAATACAAGCTTTATATTTTATTTCCTGGTGTCTATACACCAATTTTTTTTTTTACAAATCAAGTCCTTTTATTTGATATCCATATTAGATGGTCTGTGCAATCATTTGTAGTCGGCCATTTTATTGTGGCGACCATTTTAGATTAACAACAATATTTATTATATGTAATTTCATTGTCGGTCGCCAGAACTGAAATCCGAATTTTAGCTCAATTGAAGAGGCTTAAATCGAGCTTGCAAGATCTCACATGGGTATACTAACACACTTATACAGCTAGTTAAATAAAACCTTGTACAAAAATAATAGTAAGAGGCCATACATGGGATGCGATGCGATGGTTATGGGGTCGATTCCCACTCGGGAGAATACGGGGAAACGAATGTCTTGAATACTAGATTATATCTGCCCACCTTGCTACGGGAAAAAGCGTGTTAATAAAAAGTAAGCGTTTATACAATTTACAGGTTAGTACAACATTGTATCAATTGATTTATGACCGCCACTGAATTTGCTGGTTGCTTACAAAAACATCTCAAGAAGAGGTACCTGTGGTTGACAGATTATTTATATTGTAAAAAATTTGATTTAACTGTTACACCTACCTGGTATGGGTACGTATCGTATTGGTATAGAATAAAAAAATATCTAGATCTAGATTTCTAGACGACAGTATTAAATCTGAGAACTAATATAGCCATGCTATCTCATGGATTGAATGATTTTTTGTTATAGGTAAGTGAGCTTCCTAACAAATTTTTAATACCTATACATTTTTATAATACAAACTCTGTATTTATTACTACTTTTATATTACTATTTTTATTTTAATGTATAGAATAAAAGCTTAAAAAGAATTTGATATTCTTTTTAAGCTCTTGTTCTATTCTCGTTGTTTGATTATGGCGTACCGAAGATGCCAGTTGAGCACAAATCACTTCGCCAATTTGATGTTAAATGGAGAAACACAAAGAAGAGGCCGTACGATAAAAAATGAGTTAATGCTACACAATAGGAGAATACGTGTTAAAAAGAGACACCTAAAAATTGCCTCCACTTATAAGAAAGAATGTACAATATAAATATACATAAAACAGTGAGTTGGTAATAAAAAATATATAATATAAAGATGTTAGCTTATAGCTTAATATTTTTTATCTAATATATTTATATAGAGCGCTAAACACAGATATTAAACATTAAGGGACGGAGAACTTAAAGAAGAACATCATCATATAAGGGACGTATTAACTTAAGATAGGTTTGTAAGCTTGTACATGTCTCATAATACATCTGCTAGCTATTGTTTTTAAGATTATTTAACAAGAAGAAGAGGAAGAAGAAGAAGATGTCATTAAAATAAGGAAAATAAGAATTTTCAATTAACCATTCAAAAAAAATGTTACGAGTACATCATTGAAAAGAAAAATATTCAAAATGAAGCTTATTAAGTTATGACTATAAATAACAAAAAAAGAAATCAACAGGCCCAATAATTTTATTAATATTAACAGTCTGAACTCCTTTAAGTTTTACATTGCTCTGTGTCAAGCTGTATTTAGTTAAAGAAACCATAGACTAACAAACACATTACCCTCCTGTGCGTCGTGCAGTCGGGTAAAAATTAAAAAGTATAACTCTAAATACGTCCTCACTCATTCAAGCAGTTCTACAATATGGTCGCCGATCTTAGAACCAGTCGGCTACAGCGGAGGCGGGGCGGAACGCCTCTCGCCTACCAGTACTAAGTACTTGTACGTTGTAGTGCATAGATGAAACAAGATGAAATGGATAAAAATACTTATAAAATCTGTAATATTGTATAAGTGCGGAAATTTTGTAGTATTTTTTAAATCATTTATGATCGTGGACGGTGGTTGCGAATTTGATCCTTGTTTAAAGCGGTTAGGTAAAGTAAGTGGTTTTTAGGGTTTCGTAGGCGAGTGGCATTTAATGAAATCCCTTATCCATTTGTCTCGTCTGTCTATTTTCATATTGGTATTTCAATGTGAAAATAAACAGACAAATGTTACAATTATTTAATCAAAAGTTATTTCATTTGATTAAGGTACTTATAACAAATATTATTATAATTTACAGTTGATAATTTGCTGAGTTTTTGAATTTATACAAATTATATGATAAAATAAAATAAATGACTCTTGGTGTTTTCGATCTTGAAAATTATTATTACTATTTTAATAAAATATATAATAATTTTAAAACATAAAAAAAGTTAGGTGTATGTATTTTTGAATCGTTAAGCAGGTATATGTTGTATTTAGATAACAATAGAAATACTTGGACCAATAATATTATTTCTCATGCATTAACTTATATACATACGTACGTGAGAATAAAATAAAAATTTAAAGCAAAATGCACATGAGCCTCCCTCAATGAACATCACAACAATCATTGTGGACTTGATTTCCGCTCGATATAATGTTGAAAATTATCAAGGCATTAAGTTAACTTAACGCCGTCACGAAGCATTATCTTCTTCTTTTTTAGCTTCACGCTTTATCCCACACATAGCAGGATGGGCAGAAGGAACCTAGTGTCAAGTCACTCCCGTTTCCCCGTGAAGATTTATTTAATTTATTTTAAATATGAATGATAGGTTTACTTAATTTCTAACTATAAAAAGCACTTCAATATCAAATTTCTTTTAAAATAATTTTAACGATCGAGCTCTGGTTGATCCCCGTCTATCAAAAGAATCGTCTACGTCTTGTTGATCAAACAAATTAATACCAAAGGAACAAGGGATGCTATTAAGAAATAAATTAGGTGATCGTCAGGGCTGCCTCTAAAAATTGATTCAGATTAATTTCAATTTTATTTGGTTTTTTATATTTAGTTCATATAACAGTATTTTGTTATATTGCATTTTATCGAATGTATTGGAAAATAAATATATTTTTGTAAATATATATATAATTACATAAAAAATAACTTTACACCAAATTTTCCATATAACAGAGCTTTTTCGATTTTCCATATAACCTATTGCTTTGACATTTCGTTTTACCCTATCCGCTCAATTTTCGACACACATGCATTGCACGTTAAGTAGTGAAACTAAAGACCAGGCTTTGTCTTGTTACCAGAGCGAGGAAATGAAAAAAGATCATTCCCTCGAGTGGGGATCAAATCCACAACTGACGTATTTACCTTCAAACGCTGTAGCCCAACCACATACGACGACCCGCCTTAATATTAAATACAGAAAATATTACTTAAATATTTTATTTTATATAAAATGATCGTATAAATAAATATAAACAATTACATTAAAATATATATAGTGCTTTTTAAAACTGACAGCCCTACTGTGGCTGCGAGGCCTGCGGCAACGCATATAAATTACAGATTTACAAACAATCTTTCATTTTTCACTCTTCACTCTAGTTTGACGGTTGATTGAGAGTCACTAAAACGTATTAAAAATTGTATTATAAATTTCAATAGGCTAATATATTGATGAAATGATTAAACAGGAATAACGTACATACATTTAGGTACTTATTTGTGATTTTTGGTAGTATTTTATCGTTATAGTTGGTAGACCGAAACGGAGATGGAGAGAGGAGCTGGACTATTACAGACCTGACTGGTGTTCAGGTAGCACAAAATAGAATAAAGTGGAAGGAAAGAAGGAAATGGAGAGAGACCTTTGTCCAATAATGCGACAGTACAGACTAAAAAAAATGTAAAGTAATGGATAAAAATCTGGGTATATTTTAAGCGAAAATATAGTTGAACACAACAATTTTATAACCTGCTTAAGTTCAAATATCCAAATAAAATCTAAAACTCTCCGCAATGTAACGTTAGGCACACACTAGTAACATATATTTAGCTTCACGTTTTATCCCTAGCTATTTTTTCCGCATACCTCTTTCGCCTCGTTCACTGTGATCAATTCGTATTATACATAAAATCCGGTGGTTCCTCATGTTTTTTTGTATTATTGTCTTTAAAGATCAACCGAGACTCCCCTTTCCCCTCTTACCAATCACTGTCACTTAAATCTTTTTGACATTTTTTAACTCATTTCACCAAACCATCCGATCACGTTTTTCTTCAGCAATACATTAATTCATATATATTTATTTTTTCCTAAAAAAAGCAACAAAAGCATTTTTTTTTAATATTTTTCTGGATAAATACTATAGACACACAATTTACTCGAAACAAATCATTAATCATAAATATATCTTATACGCCGTTGATCGCAAAGTAAACAGAACGGACATTACTTTCGTTCCATCATTTATTTACGAAATCTCATCAAACAACTTGTTGTTTTCTATCGTATATAATCCTAGCCCTTCACGAAGACGGGCATCGAATTTCCGCCGCGGCCTTACCGGAAACGCCGCCATGTTTACAAATCGCGCGGGAAACGTCATAGCGAATTTTAAACAGATGCTAGGAAAAAGGATTTAAATGGATGTTGGTTATATTTTAAAATGTAATATACAATGTTTATGATATTTTGGGATAGCTCTAATGTATTACTTACTATGCTAATTTGTTGGAGAGGCCTCGTGAGAAAGACGCCAGTTGTGGGTTCGATTTCTATTTTAGAGAATGATTAGCTTAAATTTCCTCGCTTTGGCACTGAGCCAAAGTGTGGAGATAACATTCACTCAGCGGAGTGTCTTAACATTAAGTTTGTTCTCCTTTTACTGCCATATGAGAAAAGACGTGGTGTCCTAGCAGTCTAAAGCAGCTTAATAATTTGTCTTATCACTTTAAAAATGTCATCATCAATATTACATACACATTACAAATAGTTTTATTAAATCACGTTCACGCACACAGCAAGGTAGGCAGAGGGAATCTAGTGTTAAAACACTCGGTTCCCCACTTTCCACCAAGTTCTGGAGGCATTGCGTGTTGAGTGGCGGCACTTAACGTCGCGCGACGATTGAATTTTTTTAAAATTGATATTATTAGAGACAAGGTTAGGCCACGGCAGTTTTTAAATCATGCTTAAGTTTGGCCAAAGGGTGGAATATCCTAATTTAATAATATAATAATAAACATATTAATATAATAATATAATAAAAAAATAAGAATTCACTAATCATCTTATAACGTTAAACCTTCTAATGAAAAAGAAGCTACTTCACTTTGAGTCCTACTTCATCGCAATTAGACCATCGAATAAGAAAATATAACGTTGGTTTGCGGCAACAATGTCGCAATTGTATTTATTTAAAAAAAATAAGTTAAATATGAAAATATATGCACCTTATTTACAAACTTTGATTGTGTTTCCTGTAATATTTCAAAAAGTGCAAATACGTCATTGTCGCACCAAAAGAGCGATGCCAGTAATCTCACAAATTATAGAAATTTGTAAATAAATGATAGATTTTATTTCTTATTATTAGCTTCACGCTATATCCCGTACATAAAAAGGTAGACTGAGGGAACATGGGAACCTATTATTCAGACATTTTGTTCCCATTAAAACACCTCTGTTCCCCCTTTTCGCTACATTCTGGAGGCTTTGCGAGTTGAGCTTGCCACACTTTGCGGCATCACCATAGCAAAGAAATGAGAATATTAAATATTTTGTTTTTCTCGAGTGGGATTGGATCTCACTACCTGCGCCACATTAAATGTTAGACGCTGAAAAAGTCATTCCTTACAGTGACACATATATCAAATGCGCTACAATGTTGCCACAGTGAAAACGGATTTTAGGTAAAAAAACCAAATAAACATTTAAGCCTTAATGAAAATTGTGTCATAATAATTTGAAACGTAACAAGTAGAAAAAGGTAAAAAATATAATTAAGAAAATTGGTAAAAATGTCTCGCCACGAAATAATTCATGCCTTAATCGTCCGCGCAATTTTGTTAATGTCTTACATTAAAAGTAAACGTTGTGGGTAATTACATTTTTTTCGTACTAACTAGCTTTGTTTATTTATGGTAAGGTCTTCTTTTTATTTAGCTTTAAGCTGTACCCCGCAGCTCAGTTAGGCAGAGGGAACCTAGTAACCTAGTGTTAAGACACTCTGCTCCCATTAAGAAACTTCCATTTCCCAATTTCCGCATTAATATAATAACAATAATAATAACTGACAAATACTTATAATATTAAAAATACAAATGTTAATATTATAAGTATTTGTCAGTTAACTTTCAAATAAATAATTAGAAAAAACATGTGTCACAGGTTGATGAATGAAAAAATTAACATCTAATTAAATCAGCTTCACGTTGTATCCCGCATACAGCGGGGTAGGCAAGGAGAACATAGTGTTAAGACACTCCGCTACCCACTTTCCACCAAAAAAACAATTAATTATCTTATACCAATTAATTATAATATTTTTAAATTATCTATTTATTAATAAATTTCTGTGTTTTTTTTCAGGTAAGTGGACGGTACCGTATGGATTTTCGTGAGTACTAGATTCAAAAGAATAAGATATAGATAGATAGATACTGAAAATATTCATCTCTAACTATTAATTAATCACAATAAAAAAAGAACATCTAAATACATACCTTTTTCACATTAACTGTAATACAAAAATACAAACTAAATAGAAAAAAAACATAAAAATAAAAAAAAACCGTCATTCGCAACTGTAATGAAAGTCCAGATAGCCCACTTGGCGTGTTTAAACACCCTATTGTTTTAACTTGAAACTCACATAATGCTGTGTTGTGTTGAAGATTAAAACTTCGTACATACATCCGTAGCTCTTTGCTCATTGATTTGTAATGAATAAAAGTCACATAGCCTGGTCTAGTATTGGATTTTTTTTCATTTATTTTGTATGGTTATTTTAGTTATTTAGTAATCAGCCTCACGCTGTATCCCACATGTGGCAGGGTAGGCAGAGGGAACCTAGTGTTAAGATAATCCCCACTTTCCGTCGATTTCTTTTGAGCCATTGCGCGTTGAATGGCGTACCTCAACGCCGTGCTTGGTGCCAGAGCGTAGAAATGAAAATATTACCAAATAATAATTCAATCTCCAGAGTAGGACATAACCCACAACCGTGTTACAGTCACACTTGTGCCCCTGCGCCATAGCGACCTCAAGTAGTTATTTAGTGTAAATGAAAAAACAAATGAATATTTAATATGTTTTTATAAAAGAGACGAAATGAAGTTACTGATTATCCTATTATTTTTTGATATGTTGCTATATTAATAACACTGCAATTTGTCTTGTCCAGAAATCAAATAGTTAACCGAACCATTAATTATTAATGAATTCTAATTTCATATGAAATGTTTATATTATAATAATTTTTATGTTAATTTTTATTAACAACTAAAAAGGCTGTCGTCACTTAATGTAAAAACGTTTTATTGTAAATTGCAAAAACTACTGTTGATCGATCCCATATGCGATTACTACTTGGGGGAATATATTTAATGTATTTTCATTTCTCCGCATAGACGGTAGACGAAGCGCGGCGTTAAGATCCTTCACTAAACATTCAACGTCGCTAAACTTCGGTGGAAAGTGGAGAACAGAATATAATAACAAGTTAGATGCTATGCGGGGTAAAAGAGTGAGGTTGTATTTTTTTTAAACCTAAAATTTTACCTATAAAACCGAAGATAGATGAAAAAGAATACAATATGAAACTAGCGCTAATATTCAGTAAGCTTAAAATAGTTACACAGAATTAGCAGGTTCAAATTCAACACATTAATAAAAAAACATACCAAAAATGAATAAATCATCTCTCGATTATACTTCGAAGAAATTGATCAATAATCAACAGTTATTATACCATATCTATATTCGTCAGTTTATATTGAATATTTTTAATTGCTCTCCTCTGTATAGTTAATTAGTAGTTTTTGCTCGTATCAGCGTGGCCGGTATCTTGTGTGGAGATAAAGAGCCACCTTAATCCGTATTGGGAGATTTCTACGAAGAGTTCTTATATAAATATTGATTGTACAATGCTTTTTTACTATAGATATATTGGTATATCTATGTATAAGTAAATATACAGGCGCGATGTATGTGATGTATTTTCAGAAATGGCTGCAAATTTTTAATATTTTTTTGGGATACAAGTATAGAAATGTGTGTTTTTTTTGTATTTATTGGTTTATATTAAAGTATAATAAAAATAATTTGATTTTCATTTCTCTGCTCTGGTAGACAAATTGCGGCGTTGAGTTACACTACTCGACACGCATTTTGTCGAAAATAGAGTGGGAGCGGACATGGGTATATCTAGATCTAGAAAATATTTTCCAAAAAGGGACCTAGAGTTTAGCTTTGAAGGTATTTTAATTTTTCGGGTTGATTTTTTTCTTAATAACATTTCTGGGCCGGACACACACACTTCCCCCGCCTCTATTCCTGTGCCTACGAGATTAGAGAAATAATAGCCCAGGAAATACATAAAATATGAAGTACTTCCCTATACTACCCCATTCTTGTTTACTTTGAAATTAAAAATAAATAGAATAAAGTGAGTCAGACTCAAAACGATAACATTTACAACTCAAAACTTTAAATACTTAGTAAAATTTCAAAGGGATCATGTTTATCATAGTTCCTAGTAATAATATCGAATGAAACGTTTAATTTACATTCTTATCATATCAATTTCATTATGGAACGCAGGACCACACGCGAGATACTTATCGGCGATCATCTGTTATATTGTGGTATCAATTAACCATATCTGTAATAGTTAAAACTAAATCGAGCTCAGATTGTTAGCTATAAAGAGAGAATTAAAGATTTAAAGATGTTTTTATTATTTATATTTTCTTCTATTATTCTCTTCTTCTTCTTCTTGTATTATTATATTATACGAACCTTCATATGTAGCCTCGACCCTGTAGTTAAATGGAAATAACTAAAACCTGACTAAAACTTGATTGAAGGTTCAGTGGGTTACATTCAAACGATTAACCTAATGTAATATAACATTTGGCTCTCCTCAGTAAATGGACTTTGCAAGACAAAAAGATTTTTTGAATCCGAATCAGTAGTTTTTGAGATTAGCATGCATGTTATGTTTAATAAAACATACTCTTCAACTTTTCAATATTAGTATAAATAAAAATATTCATGTGCGTCAAGCATTGGCTTTTCGAAAACTAAATTTACTAAAAGAATTTATAAAAAAAGGTAATAAAAAAACAGTAAAAGTAGAAGATTTGAATTCCTCTAAATAAATTTATTATATTTATACAACACACATACAATATTTTAATTATTTCTAACTTGTAAGGTATTATATGTAATTGTTAAATTTTATGTGAGTAATATAAATGTATGTTAACATTCAAAAATATATTTTAATTTATTTGGCTGTATATTTTTACACCTTTGCCAGCCGCAATTTTTTTGTAATTTAATAAACAATAACAAATATTTATTGAAATTTATTTTTTAAGTGTGGAATAACGCTTAAAAAAAATTAAAAATTTGTTAAAAACATCAAATATAAATAAGGCGATGAAATGAAATGAAAAGCTGCAATTATTAAAAATACTTATATTTATTAGTAGTAGTAGGTTAGTGTTTATCGTATTTGTGAAAATTATTGAATTTTTTATGGGTTACTTAAAGTGTAAAAGAAACAAGAGAGACCTTGGTGCAACTACATCTGCCTGCAAACTGTGATGATCATGTGTTTGAATTTTGATTTACACTCCATGCAATTAATTATTTTTATATTCGCGCTTTGGTAACAAGACTAAACGAGGCGAGTTCCGTCTCGCAACATAGAATATCTCGAAAACTACATGATTTTTGGCGCCTGGGAAACGAAGTGTCTTAACACTAAGTTACCTTAGCCTGCCGTGCTAAACGGGAAAAAGCGTGAAACTATTTTTTTATATCAAAATGATGACATATGGATAAAAGTGTCGCTCGAGTCACCCCGCGTCGCTAATTAACGGCATCGTATTTACAAATAGCGATAACTACTTTCACTTTATCAACAAATAACAACTTTATCAGGACAATGCACTATCGGCTATAAGTATCGACTACGGCTAGGGTTGTAGCTGAGTAACTTGAAAAATCTAAGTCAGAAAAGCTAAGGATTTAAGTAACATTATATAATAAATTTAATCAGCTTCACGCTGTATCCCGCACACAGCAGGGTAGGCAGAAGGAACCTAGTGTTAAGACACTCCGTTCCCCACTTTCTGCCGAATTCTGGAGGCATTGCATGTTAAGTGGCAGAACTCAACGCCGCGCTTTGCCTCGACACCGGAGCGAAGAAATGGAAATATAAATGTAAATAAATATTTCATCTCCTCGAGTGGGGATCGAACCCACAACCAGTCGGTTTTCCAGTCACACTTTGTGCCCCTGCACTACGATTAGCTTCAAGTAACATTATATATTTTCTAAAATTTCCGAAAATCTAAATGCAGTTAAAGATTTTTATAATAAAAATATCGTATTCAAACATCTTTCTTTCTATTCTTTTATATTACATAGTGCCGTTTTCGTGGCTATCGTGGAAAAATGAGACGGCGTCGTGCGACTCTAAACGATGGTTGAAGCTTCGATTACCACAGGGGCAAAGCTGGAAGGGCTTACGATACTTGCTAGTTCCTGTTTTAATTTTACATTACAATTTCTTAAAATATCAACATAGGTATCATTGTCACAGATAATTACATATGTATGTGTTTAAAATTGATTTTAAAAAATAGGTCCCGCTGAGTTTCTTGCGCCGGTTCTTCTCAGGTCTGAGGCATTAACTTTAGTGAACTGGTGGTAAATTTGACGTTCAAAAAATGAAGCATGTAACTTCTTATTTTAAATAAAATTATTTGAATTTTAATTTGAATAGAGCCGTACGTACAGTAAACCTAGTGTAAAGACACTCCGTTAATATTAATGCTAATTAATTTAGGGAAGATTTTATATAACAAATCCATCTGATTAATAAATTATAAATACTATTTTTAGCTTTTTTGATTTCTTGCTTTTAAAAGAGGTTTTTGTTAAGCAAAATAAAATAATATTTTATTTAAAACAAAATACTTAAAATGACTAAATTCTAACTTCAATTTAATACATTACAATCTCTCACTTCTACAGCAGTTGCGTACCAACCCTGCATATCAAAACGAAAGTGCACGTCTCGATATCGAACAATGTGACACAGACGATAACGTAACGTGATCGGTCCGCTATCGCCACGAGACCGCGACACCGCGACACCACGACACCACGACGACGCCGACACTGCCTCATTTGAGAGTATACCTCTATTATTACAGGAAATATTGTTAAAATGGTTTATAAATAAGTGTTATATCGTTATAAACTTTATATATTACGTATTAAAATATTTTATTTTTATTTTCCCATCTAGGTAAACAAGGGCGGCGTTAAGTTCCGCCTCTGAACACTTAATAACTTGAAAATTAGGTAAAGTCAAAGTCAAGTCATTATGTCGATTACAAAAACTGACAAGAAATTACATTTATTATAAAAATAAAATGATTTTAAGATTATTTCAACTAGACTAAATCCTCCCGCCCACAGACGGTGGTACTACCCACAACGCTTAGGTTTCACGAGATTTAAAATTTCAATATCGGCTGGATCAGTTAAGGCCGGGAATAAGTGTAATGGCTTATAAATCAGTCCGTATCAATGTTATACCGCCTGTGTCAGAAGCAGGCTTGCTGGTACGAATTGGGGGGACATTCCCTGATACTATTAAGGTTTATTTAAAAAAAACAGCTACGCATAGTAGGGTGGGCGGATAGAATCTAGTGTTAAGACACTCCGTGGCTCAATTTGTGCCTATTTTTCAAGACATTGCGTGTTGGGCGGTGAAAATCAATCGAGCTGGGTTGCTGAAAATTAACATAATTTGAATGTAATCATTATTCACAGAAGAACCTAGAATGCCAAGAAACTTCATTCTTTTCTTCCCGTCCAATTTACACGATACACGGTCTGATAGACACACAGCTCGGTTGAAGGTCACAGCCCAACAACAATGTCCCGAAATATGTGCAAAAAGTGAGGTACGGAGTGTTATAACACCAGGTTCCATCTTGCCTTGCCGTGCTATGTGCGGGGTACAGCGTTAAGTTAAAAAAAAAAAACAATTTATTATTTTTTTATTTGCTACTTACACTAGGCTAAACTAATAATTTACAAAACAGCAACGATTTCCGTAGCTATTCCACAATATTCTCACGTCCATATGAAGTCGATTATCGAGAGCTGGAGATGGGGTGGATAGCGGCCATAATTTGCAATAAATATAAGGGCGGAGGTGTCAGATAGAACCTTTGTTATCCATTGGTTACCAGCGCGCGACAAAATTGTGATAGTGGGTATCAATTCGTTGACTATCTTATTATTTATTTATACTAACGTTATGAAGCTTAAGAATTTGTTAGTTTGGACACAAATCTCAGGAACTATAGGTATTTCTTACTAAAACGAGAATATGAATATATTTTTCCGTCTAAGAGTCGAACCCACAGCCAACGCGTTTCAAGTCACACCCTTGTGCCGCGGCCGAGCTATGACGGCCTCAAACTCAACTTGGAAAAAGCTTCAAATTGGAAAATTTCTTGGTTTTGGATATTTTACTTGTCACCGGAGGTTATACAAATGTCTGTCACGTTAGTCTTTACTACATTAGTTATTTCCACTACACCACGAAGAGCCGCGGGTAAAAGCCAGCATGAAAATATTAGGATATATTAGGATAGGATTTTATATAAATTAAATTATATTTTCATTTCTTCACTCTGGTTCAGTCGAGGCAAAGCGCGCCATTGAGTTCCGCTACTCAACACGTAACGCCTCCAGAATTCGGCGGAAATTGGGAACAGAGTGTCTTAACTTTAGGTTCCCTTTGCATACTCTGCTGTGTGGGATACAGCGTCAAGCTGATTTAATTTATTTTTTTATATAAGCTAACATTCCATATAAATAAATAACCGACAATGTATCGTATGCTCCATCACTATGATGCTTACGAGATAAGGCACGTGAAGATTTTAAAGGTTAAGTCAAGGTTTAGTATTACTTTGAAATATTTACTTATTAGTTTGAAAATAAAACTTAATTTTTAGTTATGTGACTATATTTTTTTTGCTTCACGCTGTATAGTGGCTTAACTCTACTTTCCCCACCTTCCGCAACAACTAACTACAGTACGCACGTAGTACTTGCAGTATTACATGGCTGCATGCGAGGATGTCATCGGCGGCAAGGACGCCCCCCGCAGAACGCGAGCCTAGGCTTGTGGTCGTAAACAGAGTATTGAATTATTTTAATTTTACAATTTCTCGAAAAGTATTCGTCCAAATTACATGCTATAAAGGCCAAAGATTATCCTAACAAAATTTCCTTGATGATGGAACAAGTGTCACTCGTAAGTTTCAATATTATATATAGTCTATAGCACTCCTGGGAAATGAAAGTGTCATATAAAACAAAAAATATGTAAATCCGACCAGTAAAACATCGTAGAGGGAACCTAGTGATAATACACTACGTTTCCACTACAGTTAATAATATAAAAATAAACAAAACTTCAAATCAAGCAAAGAAGACAAAGTGCTACTGCACAATATTTTTACAGGAACTTTAAAACTTAAATTTTACTTTTTCCACTAGAAATAACGGAAAATCAAAAAAAGGAAGTCCCGGGTGGCAACTAGTATAATTTCCTTACGTAACAGTTACATATCGTAATGTTACATACAGGTGTACAAATCAACAGTTCGTCGATCGACACCGATGCTAATGTGATACGGCACGTGTGTCACTGTTTTATATTATATTGTTTGAACGAGATACGCCATGCCTTATCGTTTAAAACGGCTTGCGTTATTTTAAATATGCATGTAACTTTCTTAGAAATTGTATTGGTTTGATAATAATTAATAATTTATGATTATTATATAATAGTCGTATGAATGTTGAAGTAAATACAGGCAAGTGCAGTGGTTACATCATCGAACGATTACTGTTATGTTATAAGGGCTTGGTGGCTAGAGCTCGATAAATGGTCTATACAAGACAAAAATATTTTCGGGGTCCGTACCTCGAAAGGTAAAAACGTTATTGGATCGCTTTGTTGTCCGCCACTCCGTCACAATCAGAAATTAATATCAAAAATTCAAGTTTGCGGTCCCTTAGAGCACCGTGAAAATCAAGCTTTTATGTCAACGTAATCAAAAGATACGAGCGTTTATGTATTGTGTTTGTTGCATTTTGTATGAAATTCGCTGCCTAATCAAAACCTATAGGACCCCGTAGATCTACAATAATGAAATTTGGCAAAAAGTAAGATATTACAGTACAAACATAGGTAAAAAACCAAAAAGTGAAAATTTATAGATAATTCATAGAAAAAAATCATTACAAACTTATTTCATACAAAACCCGCGATCGCATTTTTTTCTATTTGAACCAGTAGTTCTTGAGATTAGTGTATTCTACCAAAAATCTTTTAAAAATCAGCTTCAGGCTGTATCCCGCACACTGCAGGGTAGGCAGAGGAAACCTAGTGTGTTAAGACACTCCGTTCTTTACTTTCTGGCGAATTCTGGAGGCATTGCGTGTTGAGTGGCAGAACTCAACGCCGCGAAAAATCTTTTAATTTATTAATATTACTGGTATACTAGTTTTTTTTAGGTATACAATTTTTTTCTTGCTGTTTCGCCATCGTGGTTAAATAAAAAACAACAAAAAATGTTATATGACACGTGACTGATTCTGAGATCCCGATGTAACTCTGACCTTATGTCTAGTGGGTTACACAGAAACTACCTACATGATATAATGTACGTACATGCTTATAATTTTCCACATTAAATGCTATATAGCTTTCGAATACAAAAAGATTTTTTTGGAAAATGAAATTGAACCTGCCACTTGTAGTACCTGAGATTAACTCGTAAAATTCTTTATAATATTATACTTTTTTATAATATTATCATTTATGCAAATATACAATTATATCTTTATTGAGTAGTTATATTAATTTAAAGTGCTATTAAAGTTGTTTGCTGACATTCTTCCGTGGGCGTCATGAAGGGCGTTCAGTCGATGAATTACGTTTAGTTTATCGAATGTCTTTAAATTATTTGCATAGTATATTATTACTGCCGACGTAGCATTGATTAGAATGTCTGTGTGTATGGTGAGTCTGGTTTAGACTTCCATTTGAGTTTTAATGAATTTAGAATTAATTAATCTAGTAGATGTAGCGTTAAGGACCGTCACCCACAATACATTCTTAAGGTACTAAGTATTCCAAAATGGAGTGACTTAGAACAGTTTCACTGTTCCATTCCATCACCCAACATGAAATTTCTCGAATTCAGATGAAAAGAATAAAACCTAAGTACATATAAGACCTGATAAAACTTAAATTACAACTTACACCTATTCCAATCGGTTAAACAATAAATTAATAATATAACAATAAACAAAACCCCAAGTGAAGCAAAGAAGACGAAGTGCTATCTATCGCCACACAATTACCCCGATGTGATCTGCAAGTTTCTGATATACTATGTGGGGGAGGGCGGGCGTTATCTGTTCGCGCGCCATTAACCCGATACAGCCACTTCACGTGGAGTAGTAATTGAAACAGGTGAACTGACTCTGGGAGATGGAGTGAAGTAGGCTGTTTTTTTTTTAATTTGTCTAAGTAATTAATGTAGGTAAAAATATAGATTTTTATATAATAATGTTAATCTGTTTTTTTTTTATATAAAAGAAAAAATAAATCAGCTTTACCCTGTATACTGCACACAGTAAGATATGGCAGATTTTTTAAATATATATCACTATTATATAAATTACTTAAGTAACAACTATTTTCTTATGTGCATATTAATTTTAATTTAAATAAACGTATTTAAAGTAAATTATGTTATATTATTTTATATCCAACCTTAGCAAGAATCAATGGAATATATAATTTTTAGGTAGCCATTCATGTTTACTAAAATTAAATTTCGAGTGAAACTTTGTCATCTCAATTAGGTTTTTATTTAGATTCACGCTATATCCCGCATATATCAGGGTAGGCAAAGGGAAACTACTGTTAAGTCTTCCGTACACACTGCTCAATTTTCAAGACATTGTGTATAAACAAAAAACCTAAAAATAACTAACTTAAAAATAAAAAATCCTAAATACAATAATTTCGCAAAATATTTCATTTTCGCCATCCACACATATTGATTAGGATAGGACAAAGCGGTTTTTCCTATAATAGTATAGAAATAGCCGATTGTAGGCCGTCAAGAGTCCGATAACGTCGGCCCACATGATCAATCTGCCCCTACTCACTCTAATCTCATATAAAATGTTTCGCGTTTCACCTGGCCGATATGAAACCACCATAAATCCTTCTCTGGTACTTATTATTTTTAATACAATGTTAGATAATATGAATTATTTTATCATTATTTCTCACTTTGTTGATAGTTATATTGTTTTTTTTTTGACAGATTTGTTTTTATTATATAGTAGCTATAGAAATGTATAATAATATTGTTATATGTTTTATACATGAAAATTTCTGTTTTTAAATACTAGTTAAATGCAAATATAAAAGATTCCAAATAAAATAATATAATATATTCTAGAAAGTATATTAAAATTTAATCTACGGAAGAATATCCAGGAAACGAGTTTCCTAAAACATATTTAAAGCATACCTAATTGTGTATGCAATGGGAACCGAACCCGCTACCACTCTTATCGACAGACTATATCAAAATATGCATTTACAAGTTAATTCTGGCTTCTGTCTAGCACATAACGTGCGCCATATCGAAGTAGATATGGTTACTTCGATCCAAGCCAAATTGCGCGTGACGATAACCTTATCGCTAGCGAAATGGGATATTTTTAACTGGACTGGTTCTAGATATAAAATTGACAAAAATCGCTTTTTGGTGTTTTAATATTTCTACCTTATTTATATATAATTCACTATATTTCTGTAGCTTCACGGTGCATCCCGCAGGGTAGGCAGAGAGGAGCTGGTGTTAAGACACTCTGTTCCCTTTAAGACACGTCCTTTCTCCACTTTCGTTGGAATTCTGGAGGCATAGCGTATCACTTAATTTAATATTTTTACCTAATTTAATATTTTCATTTTTTTGCTCTAGTAATGACGAAAATCTCAGTGCTGAGATCCAAGACTCTACACATAATAGCTCGAAAATTATGCAGTGCGTGGGGACCGGAATGTCTTGATACCAAGATTCCTCTCTGGATACAGAAATAGCAGACAGGCTGCATTTTATTTTTTCTATCCAAAGATATCAAAAATCTGTGCTTCCCGCAATCCATACCTAAAATCCGGTATCTACGTAAACGTCGTTAGTTCGATCGCTCGCGCCAAATTGCGTGTGACGATAATGCTATCAGCGTCTCCTGAATGGGGCATTTTAAAAATCACTGGACTGAATTAAGATATTGTTCATTTTTCACTATAGTATACTATAGCATAGTATTATACATATCGTCGTAGTCGTAGGTAGGTATATGATCGTGAACACGTCGGTTGTGGGTTCGATCTCCACTGTGATGACTAAAATAAAAAAATGTGGCGCTTAATTTTACTGCTCAAAAATGTCTCGGAAATTCGATAGGAAGAAGGAAGTGGGTAAAGGAGTGTCTTAACAATAGGTTAACTTTCTTTTTTTTTCTTGCACAACAGGGTACTGCTATGCGGGAAAATGGTGCACTTTAATATTGTACACATATAAATTGTGCTGGATACGACTGTTGTGGGCGAAAGCCCTAATAAATATACTCGTATTATGGAAAAAATATATTCTAAATTTGCAATGACCAAATGAATAACTTTCATCTTTTTATAAAGGTTTCATTTAATAAAAAATATACTTAGTACTTATTACAAAAAATCTGGACTTCAACTAAAAAAAACTAGATAAAAAAACGCTACCACCCCACATAGTGGCCTCTAATTATCGAACTCTAACTATACAAGCTAAAAACAGAGTGACTTAGAGATTCTCTCTGCGTTCCTCTCTAAAATAAAAAGCAGCTTCACGCGTTTTCCCGCAAAGCAGGATAGATAGACGCAACTTGGTGATGGAACAGCCCACCCTACTAGAAAACAAAAATTAAGATGATTAATAATCAGCTTCAAGCTGTATCCCGCACACAGCAGGGTAGCCAGAGGGAATATAGTGATAAAACACTCCGTTCCCCACTTTCCGCCGAATGTTAAGTGGCGGAACTCAACGTCGCACTTCGATACTAGAGCAAAGAAATGAAAATATTGCATATTTAGTTTCTTCTAGTGGGAATCAAACTCACAACTTGTAAGTTTGACTGGCTCCAAAAAAGATAATATTGTCCAATATTCCCTAATGCATTTCTATGATATAACCTGCTGTAGTCACCAGTTAGGAACCTACCCATTCATCAATACCTACTATACCTGTAGTATAGTAATGCTAAATCATCCTCCTCCCCATAACGTCCTCGTAAGCGTATTACACGTAACCGCTGAAACCACGTTTTGAGCTGTTCCAAAATTCTATGTAGGCTTTATTATTTAGTAGTTTCTGCTACTAATGGGTTCGATTCCGATTCGAGAGGACGAAATGTTTGATATTTTCATGTCCTTGGTTTGATAACAAAGAAAGATGCATTGCGTCTTTCTCGTCTGGAATATTGGAAACGAAAGTTATTTATTGAGAAACGGAGTGTTGACCACAAATTATTCATTATCCATTCATTGCAACGCATATGAGTCCTACTTGGGGAAACGAGCCAATCGTGGCGTAGGGGCACAAAATGTGACTGTAAATGCGACTAGTTGTGAGTTCGGTCCCCACTCGATGAAATGAAATATTTATTTAAATATATATTTTGATTTCTTCGCTGTGTTGTCGAGGCAAAAGCGCGGCGTTGAGTTCCGCCACTCAACACCTGCAAAATTCGATGGAAAGTGGGGATCGGAGTGTATTAACACTAGTTTTCCTCTGCCTACCCTGCTGTGTGCGGAATAAAGCGTGATAAAAAAAGCCCAATGTCTCGGAAATTGGGAAACGGAACGTCTGAACATTAGGTTCCCTGTAGTAAAGCTAAAACAACTTGTACCATTATATTCTATTCAATTCTAGTCAAACAACAATATTTGTAATACAAATCTATGTTAATATATTGATAGTAACAGTTCATCAGGCTGCTTAGTTATCCTATACTGCTTCCTTGGTTTTATCACTTATCAATTGCAAGTGATAATATACTTTATTTCTTTAATTTTAAAGTTGATTTTAGATTGTCAATCAACATACGCCTGTTGCGCCGGAAATTGCCTTGAAGCGCCCTCTGCTCCAGCCGTAATTCGCCAAATTACAACGAGATCTTTGTAATTAAAACCTTTTGTGGTAACAAAATGTATTTTTGGCATTATTTCTCACCGTCATGGCTCAGTGAATGTTTCTGTTCTGAATTATATAGTGGGGGTTCAGATTTTCGAACAAGTGTAGGGAAGATGTAATGTATTTTTAACCGACGTCAAAAAAGGGGGAGATTCCCAACTCGCCCCAATATTTTTTATATATGTTCTTATCAATATGCCAAAATGTTAGTATGCACAATAATACCTTTAAGTTTGAAGTTTTACATTACATAGGACAACCACTAACTTGAGAAGCATCCTTTTAAGGTCAATCCATCACTTAAAATCGTAAAATAAATTAATTTTTAACTAAAAAGTAAAACATAATTTTACATAACGTAAAACGTACTTTGAATTTGTTAAATAAAAAATATTTAAAAAAAGATTTTATAATTTTGAAATCGGTGTCAAGCTAATGCTACAACAGCTTTACTACAATATCGAATTACTAAGCCTGTTTATTTTACTTGACAACAGACATATTTAATTTAATCTATAATAAAAAAAATCTAAGAAAACATTAAATTAATCATCAACACTCTAGCTTCTTACAATTTTCAACATAAAATTAAACCATTTTAATTAAACGATACGAATATACATACATACATATCTATATATGTATGTGTTTATATGAAAGAGTACGGTGTAGGTACGATATCGTTATCGCGGCTCCCAGGCGCACCTCCACCGATAGCATCTTTTTAATTAATTTCTATAAAAAAGTGTCTTTCCTTCGTCACGCCCTTGTCACGTATAATTAATAAGCTTGTGTAAAGTAAAGTATACTAATATTGTGATGTTTAGATATTACAATTTATGGCGATATTTCCAAATGAAATTAACATATTTTTAATATTTTTAGGTAAACAGTCGTAGGAGGTCGTAGTTCAGGGCCATAAGCGACTCTATACGCGACGGCTGTGAATTCGATTCCTACTCATTGGAATGAAATATTTAATGTTTTAATTTTCTCGCTCCAGTAGTGAGGCGCGAATCAACGTCGCGTTGAGTCCCGCCACTCCAAAAGCAATGCCTCATGATCTCGCCGGAAATTGGGGAACAGAATTGTCGTAATTGGAACTTCGTTACCATATACATAGTATCACTCTTTTTCCTGCTTTGCGAACTTAGTGTCAACACACTCCTTACTAAACTTGCCACCCCTCCGTGTTGGCTGGCCGTATGTTGAGTGGCAGTACTTAATTCTTTGTCTTTCCAGGGCGGGAAGATGAAGATAATTCTCTCCTCAGATTTTTGATCCAACCTACAACCATCGCGTCCCACTGCGCCACATACTTCAATCTTTATTTTAATTATAAAATTTGATTTTTTTTTAAATAAGAAGGTTTCCTTTTACAAACGCAATCAACAGCAGGAAGGCATGTCATCTTGTAAGATATTTCTGGACATGATGTGATAATAATTTAACTTAATCGAGTTATTTTTGACGGTTACTTACGTTAATGTCTGTCTGTATCTGAAATTAACTTGGAAGCTTCCTCTGTAACAAAAAAAATCTCTTTAATTTGTAACCGGGAGTTTGTGTAATTGTAATGTCTCATTTAGAAATGTTGTATATTTTATAATAAATATTGTTTTAAATCTATATTGATTTTATGGAAAATATTGGTAGGTGTTTTTGGTGATCAATTTTGGTACGACGTGGAGATGATAAAAAGTTGGTAAGCAAGTTTTTAGTTTAGTTATACAAAATATACTTAAGTTTTCAGCATGAAATTTGAAAATTATAATCCCTAAGTTCCCTACCCATTATACGGCGAAAGACATATATATAGTATTTGAATAGAACTTTATATAAAAATATACCTTGCAGAAAGAAGGAAGGTGAAGTTGAAGGTGAAGTATATTAAGGTAGATCTATAAACACAACATTTAATAAAATACTGATTTTTTTTCGTTAAAATTTAATATCTTTTTTAATTTTACACTGTGCTTACCTTACCTTACCATGTGCGGGGTACACCCCGCACATGGTAAGGGTAGGCAGAGGGAACCTAGTGTTAAGAAACTCCATACGCATCACGCAATTTTTGAGAATGCAGTACCTCCTCATTTCTAAAGTTGGTTAAAAAATACAATTATTTTTTCATTTACGCAGATGTGTCACACGTGCAGGCTTTATCGGAAAGTTAATTATCATTAAAATAAGGGTATCGGTAACGTAGGAGTAGGAAGTATCGGCCTTTTTACCGGCATAAGATAACAATACTGTGAGTTCCGTGTACAACACCTTTTATAATTTTTTTTGAGTACATATATAAATTAGTCATGTTTATTAAGTCGAATACAAAATTTAGAAAATTAAAAATTAGAAAACTTGCAAGGAGTATAGCTTATTATTCTAGTAAGATTTGAATATTTTCTCATAATTTTTAATAATCAGCTTCACGCTGTATCCCGCACACAGCAGGGTAGGCAGAGGGAACCTAGTGTTAAGACACTCCGTTCCCCACTTTCTGACGAATTTTGGAGGCATTGCGTGTTGAGTGGCAGAACTCAACGCCGCGCTTAACCTCGACACCAGAGCGCAGAAATGGAAATATAAATTTAAGTAAATATTTCATCTCCTCGAGTGGGGATCGAACCCACGACCAGTCGGTTTTACAGTCACACCTCGTGCCGCTGCGCGTTTTTTTTTAAATAAAAAAAACTCCTAAGCATTTGCACTTATATATTTATTATTATTGTAGCTACTTTTAATATTATTTTTACTATTACCGGAGTTTCAGCTGGAATTTTAGAAATTCTTTATTAGTAAATGTCACTAATCTATACTAGACACCTTGTGCGATGTATCTTAGTATCTTGGTTATCTTAGTATCGGTTATGGGTTTGATTCCTACTTGGATTAATGGATTGTTTTCATTTCCTCGCTTTGATAACAAGACAAAGCGCGACGTTGAGTTCCGTCACTCAACACACAATGTGTCGAAAATTAAATGAAAGGTGGCGAACAAAATGCCTTCATATTAGGTGTCCTTTGCCTTCCCTGGTAAATTGTGAAACTGAAAAAATATTTGTGCATTAAAATAAGATAACAGCATTTTTTTAGCTGTATCTCGTATATAACAGGGTACCTAGTGTTAAGATAAGAGACTACCTGACTTTCCAGCGAATTCTGGAGGCATTGCGTGTTGAACGGCGGAACACAACGCCGTAGTCTACATCGTTTTCAGGACGAGCAAATGACAGCAAAATCTACATCATAATGTGGAATTCGAAATTAAATTAAAATTCCATCAAACGCTAAAGTTAAACAAGATAAGCCTCGATCCATTCCATAGATTCCATTCAAAAAAAAAATCCATTTGATAAATGTTTGCAAACCTCCAGAGATTTGCTCTGTAATGAGTAGTGATGGCGCGAGACGCGAGTGTGTGCCACGATAAGGATGTATTAGAACACATTTTGACCCTACTCCGATATTTAAACTTATACTAACTTTTGTGTAGAATACTATAGCCTTTATTGTTTTAATTTACGCATTAAATAAGACAAGTTAAAAAAATGCAGTGTTAAGATATTCTATTTCTCAATTTTAAAAGGCATTGCGTTTGGTGGCACTCAATGATGTGGTTCTCTATCACTTTGGGGCACTTCTCTATAATGATTTTCGATATTCGAGTGAGAATCAAACTCATGCACTTAATTTTTCTATAACTGCCTAATTTTTCTATAACTTTTCCAACTCACGTTCATACGTTAGCTACTATAGTAGCATGTTGTAAGTTAACGATGGTGTTACGTAGTAAAGACACATGCTACACCTCTAGTGTTGGATTGATATCGATAAAATGATGATAGAATTTATATTAATATTTGTGATAATTTTTTAATAACCATTTATTATCTTTAAATCTGAATTATTTTATTATATGTACGCTCGTTTGCCTCGTCTTTTCCATAAAAAAAGTCGTGGCGCAGTTCGCACGGGTAAAACGGTGTGACTGTAAACGCCAGGTTATGGGTTAAATTCTTACTCCAGCAAAAGCAATATATAAAATTTTAATTTTTTCACTCTGGTGTTGAGGTAAAGCGCGACGTTGCGCGGAGTGCCTTAAAACTCCTGTGCCTACCCTGCTACATGCGGGATGCAGCGTGAAGCTGAAAAATAATCTTAAATTCTTATTGGGTGATATAATAATATTATGTATCCTATTTAACAACATATTAGACCATATTAGACTATGGCAAGAATTAATTGATCTTAAACAGGTCGTCAACATCACCATTCTTTAACCGACTCTTTCACCATAAAATAACTTTGATTAGAGAAGATGTAGGGATAAGTGACTTTTCCACTAATAAAATATCTTTCATTGAAATTTAGCGTATTGAATGGCGGAATTCAACACCTTTCTTGTAAAATAAAAGGAGCCGTTGAAATGCGACACAGCAGAAAGTGAAAATGTAACAATTAAACCAACAATTCATTTTTTTTATTAAATCCTACACTGCACCACATGGCCTCACATTTATTTATTAAACTCTCTTTTCGCTTTACTCTGTATCCCGCACATAGCAGGGTAGGCAGAGGGAACCTGAAAACCCAGTGTTAAAACACTCCGTTCCCATTAGGACACTTTCCCCACATGAATTCTATTTACTACATACATAACTATAATATAATATATATATTAAAAATAAAACCATCGATATGAACATTCTCCCTAGAAGGGGGTGAAGCGACGCTTGGCGCGGCGAGATAGCGCGATACCATCGCTGGGTGGCGGCTCTGATAGCTAGTCGGAATAATAATAATTTTATTATCGTGATCTAGGGTTCGCGAGACCGGGTTCACTTGGGAGATTATGTATTATTTGGAAATTTTTGTATGTTATGATTATGAGAAAATATTTTTATCTACATGTATATATGTAATTAAGTATATATATAATGGGTATTTAGAAAGTTCTTATTGAAAAATGTGTATTTTCATTTAATCTTTTCAATTTTCTTATTATTTATTATGCTTTATTTTTATTAGTACATATTTTAATCCGTTAATTTTACACTATTTGTAATTATAAAAATCACTTTGAATTTCTTAACGAGCAAGTGAAAAATACAAGGAAATTAATAAAAAAAAACATTTAAAAAAATATACGTATAAAACATTTGCCTGTCCCAATTAAAAAAATTGTAAAACTTTCATATAGAAAACATGACAAAATGTGATGTTATAAATAAAATAATGGACGAAGTCAGAAGGCGATAGAGGGTCAAAAGTGACGGCTTAGCGACTCACAGGGTAGCCTTATCTGCCGCTCGCAGATTGAATATATTTCACATGCAAGTTCACACCCGACGGACTCCACTCGCATGGTTTTAAAGGAAAAAATGTTTTAGAAATTATATTTGGTTTGGGGTTAGTTAGTTTCTAATAGTATATGGGTAATGAGTTTTTGTATAAGTTTTGAATGCCGCAGCGTTGACTTCCGCCACTCGACGCTCAATGTCTTGGATTCGGGCAGACTGTGGAAGAGCGAGGGACACTGGATTCTTTCTGAATATCCAGGAGCGGGATAAAGCGTGAAGCTAATGAATATCAGTATGTCGCAATTAAGAAGTGAAGTACTTTAAAAAATAAGAGATGGATTCTTCTAGTGCCGCCTTCGAAGTTTGTCCTAGATAGAAGCCCAATACGTTGTACCGTCTGTCGGTGTGTCCAGACAATTTTTTTTCTATAAATATCTAAATAATTAAAACACTTAGAAAACAAAGAAATGCTAGTATGGATTAGTAATTAACTTTAATTTTAACTAGTTTTTACCGATTCTGAGTTTCTACTGAAGGTCACGCCAAGGTGAGCGCAAAGCAGGTGCAGATAGCTGCTATCGCTGGCTTCGAACCCGCTCTATCGTCTCATTAAGCGATAGCTATTCAACAATACAGGCAACGCGATAACACTAATGAGAACCTACGACTGTGCGATGGTTACAAGAAAACCGACGTTCATTGAAAGTGTTATACGTCATTACAATTTAGTACCTGGAAGTTATCTGAATTAACATGTATTTTAGTAAAAATACTTATTTAACTACGTTATATGATAAAATAATTATAATTATTCTCGAGTTTTTGAAAAATGTTGTTATTTCGAATTTACTAAAGTTAATTATATTTTTACCATACCATCCTTTTAAAAAAAGATAAAAAATCATATCAAGAGATACCTACTACGTAATTACAATATATGTAATTACGTAGTAGGTATCTCTTGATATATCCAATCCAATAACAATACTTCATATGAGTTAAGCAATTGCCTTGGTTGACTTTTTTCTGCTGCTGTTGACTTAGGATGGCCTTTACTGCGTCATCGGGCGAAGATAGGCGAGAGTAGCTCGCCCCTGAAGAAAACTTCGATTGACACAATTGCATCGCTTTTAAACTCTCTTTCACCTACATCTACTCTCTTTTTCACGAGTTTGCTAACAATATAAAATAATTTAGTTAAAAACCTTATATTAAATATTTCATATCTTTGGGCGGATTGAATTAGTGATGAATATTGGAAAAAGAAAAGGGAAGACCTCTGTGGCATAATTCTTATTCGAGGGTCATATGTAGGAGATTTGAATACATGTTGATGTAGTTGAATTTGAATACGACGTTATATTCGAACAAGTGCGTATCATCATGAGTCATTTTACTTTTACTGTTAACGCGAATTTTTTACCTATTTTAACTATAAACCTATTGAAAACATTAAAAATTATTATTGTCCAAAACAAAAAAATTGTATATCTATTATAATTTTAGTAATTGTGATATTTAGAAAATAAAATAGAACTATTTTATGAATAACTAGTATACGAGTATTGTATCATAACAGAACATTTTCCACAGCGCTGCACATGCTAGGGCGCGTGTGTCAACATCAAGATTGTATCTAATTTGCATATTACTGCAGATTTTTTTCAAGAAATAACATATACCTACATGCCTAATATACTAATGCATTGCGGTGGTGCAAGTAACGAGTGAATGTCTGAATTTATAATGAGATAAAGTTTTATGAATCTGTCAGAAATTAAAAAAAAAATGTTTTCCACTTATTTTTTTATGTATTAAAGAATTGAAATGTCTAACTGAATTGTATGAATAAGTATGAGTGTTACAAATACATACAATAAGAGTTTTGTTAAATTAGCGATAAAATTATAGCAAAATAATTGATCTAAGTAATAAGATTTTAGTTTGCTATTCAATGCTTATTATTAAAAGTATTAACAAATAAATAATTGATGCAATTATAATGTAAGGCGGCGACTCAAAATAAATCTTTAAAAAAAAAGTAGAGAATAGAGTTACTGATATCAAAGTCTTTTATTCTGGAATTTCCATTTCTTATATCTTGGAAAACAAATATATTAATATCAGCTTTAGAAATGTATTTTGTTTCCATATAAAAAAAAAGAAAAAAAATCATCCTTAAAAATCGCTATACGCTTATGAGTCAGCACTATAAATTTATAGGTCAATTGCAGTCATTCGGGGTCGTGACTCCTTGCGGGTAATGATATTTTAATGTTATTTAATTTTACCTTTTTTTTCTTTGCAGGTAAGTAGGTTATCAGCGGAGTGAGTAAGCAGTTTCAACGTACAGCTTTCTGTTCCGTATGTTATAATACCTAATACTTTAAGATTATTAAGGTAGTAACTTGAAGGCGAATTGGAAATTGTCCAATTACATGTATATACGATGATTGTGGCTTCGATTTCCACTTAGGCTAATAATTCTTAGATTAATCAATTTTTTTGATGTCAGTATTTAAATGGTTTTTAATTATTTAAAGACGAAGAGACGGTTGTTTTAAAGTATATTGCAGAAGATTACATTTCAAATAATGAAGAATACTTTGATAGTATTGATGATAGGTCAAATTGTAAGTTCTACTTTATTAGCTTTACAGTGTATCTCGCTTATGAGGGAGAGGTAAAGGGAACCCATAGTTCGCAACTAGTCGCGCAAGGTGGAGATGTTCATTCTCCGCCTCGCGCCTTATCCTGTTATCAGGGCGATGGAATGAATAATTCCCCTAAATGGAAATCGAACCCACAACCATCACGTTTACAGCCACAAGCTGTTCCTCTAGAATTAGTACGAGAGCCAGACCGAGGTCACTCTTGGCGCAGGAGCACAAGCATGCCACTGTAAACGCGATCGGTTGTCGGTTCAATCTTCACTCGAAGAAATGAAATATTTAATATTTTCATTTCCTCATTCTGGTAACGAGGCAAAGCGCGGCATAGAGTTCCGCCACTTAACACTCCTCTCCTCCAGAATTCGACGGTAACTGTGAACGGAAGCTTCTTAATGGGAACGGAGTATCTTAACACTTGGTTTCCCGATCCCATTTGCTTTATCCCTACTTTGAGCGGGATAACAACGTGAAGCTAAAAAAAACTAACGTGAGATTTATAATCACGCGTATTAAGGGAAGGGGGAGGGTGGCACAAACACCAAAAGTTCACGTCTTATCTCATCTGTTTGACGGATTCCTACCCTGCGTATTCATATTCTGCAGAGAAGTTTAATGTAGAGATTAGTTTATACGATTCATAAATATATAAAGAGGTGAATATCAACTACTGTGATTTTATGTGAAGATTTTGGGTTCGATTCTTATTAATTGTTTTCAGCACCACTTAAGCATTTAAAAATAGAGTGCCTTGATGAAATTTTCTAAGAAAATAGATATTATTTCTTAATTATACACTCCTTGTCCTGTCCTTGTCTTGTTAATAGATAAAATTAAAAACAATATAAATGAATATTTGCTATTTTAATTACAGAAATTTAATAATAAGGAAATTCTTATTTAAAACTGAGATCTTTAGTTCTTTAACTTAAAACATCTTACTGAAAAGCCATTGCAATCGAATGTGTCTGTGGGTGTTATTTATCAATTAACTGCCCGCCCCAGCGGCTTTAGCTTAACATCAGAGTGGAGAAAGTGAGAATATTAAATGTTTCATTTCATGAAGAGGGAATCCAACCCACAACCTGTCCCGTTTACAGTCACACTTTGTGACATTGCGCCACGGCCTCATATCTCATATACAATTTAAATAAACCAAAAATAATATAAATTCTTTATATAAGTTCATTACTCTACCTCAAGCTCCGGGGCTCTGATAAGGCGCGCTATTTAATCAGATCGCATCTTGGGCGGGCGGCGCTATCTTATCGCTACCCACCTATCTTGCAGATATATACAATATATATGTTTCTTTATATTAAAAAAATACAAATGTTGGTCTTTTAAGAAAATATACTTTTAGGTTAGATGTTGAAACTTTTTTTATTCGTGTAATTATGAAAATATATAAAAATTGGAATATAAGGGGAATAGAACCTTGAATACTGTCCAAGGAATTAATTAATCGATTGTTATATATAGTTTAAAATATTTTCTCTCCTAATTATAATAATAGCACTTTAAAAATTGTTAAAGTTTCTCGTTATTTTTGTTATGAATATAACAGTTTTGCCACCTAACAGTAAAGTTATATATTACATACATAATTCAATATGCTACATACATCATGAATATCTATTTCCATTACCCCGCTCTGGTGACTAGAAGTCAAGGAAAAAAAAATACTAAGTGCGGCGTTGAGTTCCGCCGTTTAGAAGTACACTTTGCACATTGCCTCGAATTCAGATACAAAGTGGAGAATATAATTGTAATTTCTTCTCTTCTTCAACTTCACACTGTACCCCGCTTATAGAGTAGGGAAAGGGAACCTAGGTTAAGACATTCACTTCTCCACTTTCCGCCCAGTTCGAGAAGTCAGATGGTAATAGAATAATATTAATGTAATAAAAAGACCAAACTGACGTTATCCAAGTGTTCCATATGAGTAAACAACATTTTTCATGTACAAAGTGCAACGCAGTTTAACCTTCTATTATAATGTTCAAATTTTAACTGTTCTTTCCACTCTTTATTGCATATATAGCAGGAGACGCAGAGGGAACCTGGTGTTGAGACACAGTTCCCCACTTTCCGCCCAATTTTCTAATCGCAGCTTTGAGACGACGAGACCTCAAAAATAATACAAATATAGACAATAAATATGTTCAACATATTAAGTATGGTTAAAAATTAAATGTTATATTATGTAACATAACATTATAAATATACATTTTTAATATATTTCCATAGAATCAGCAGGCAACACACCGGCTCTCAAAGCCTCAAGGTTGCGACAGAGCGCGGTATTTAATCAGATGGCATCTCGGGCGGGCGGGCGTTATCAATGGCTTATCAGCTATAAATTCAGAGATCGCTATCCCTCGCTCGGCCTATTTTTAAGGAATTATTCGTGTTTAGAACGTAAATATTATGTTAATTTTCATTTTGAGGGACGTTTTTTATGATTTTTGTAGTATGATTAGTGGAAGTTATTCGATCTTCTTGTTAGGGTTAGGGCGTTTTTTTTTGGTACTTAGAAGTGAAATTTTTATGCTGAATTATAAATTCTATACTGAAGATAAAAAAATATTTTTGAAAATGTATAAAATTTTTGACGTAAAAGGGAATCGAACCCACGCAACCTTGGAAACCGTCCAAGCGCTCTGATTGCAATATATTCTTAAAAACAAAAATGTAAAACATATAAAAAATTAAAAAAAAACTTTAAAGAGTCCTAAGTTCGATTTCCACATTCAATAATAAATTTTATACTTTAACTGTGTAAAATTTAAGTAATCAACTTATTCAAAACATACAATTACAACAACATTAACGCCTAAACTTACACACAGTACATTCGGTGTCTCCCACCCCTTATCGGTCCCGTATTTCTGTATAGATGGTATCGTGTGCAACTCAAGGCTCTGCGGTGATAAGCTGTAATAGGGTAGATAGCGTCGCTGTATATAAAAGTTAACTAAAATATATTGAGTTTCAGTTTTTATAACAACTTTTGTATATAAAATGGTTATAAAAAATATACGTAGGTGATTTTTTCCTTCGAAACACATATATTTTAAAAGATTTCAATGTGTTTTTATTATGGAAAGTGATTTTAATTTATTCTATGTTCTACGAGTAATTTAACTAATTAACGAATATTAGTAATATGTAGTATAATTGAGGCCAGTCGTGGCGCAGCGGCACGAGGTGTGACTGTAAAACCGACTGGTTGTGAGGAGATGAAATATTTACTTAAATTTATATTTTCATTTCTTCGCTCTGGTGTCGAGGTTAAGCGCGGCGTTGAGTTCTGCCACTCAACACGCAATGCCTCCAGAATTCGGCAGAAAGTGGAGAACGGAGTGTTAACACTAGGTTCCCTCTGCCTACCCTGCTGTGTGCAGGATACCGCGTGAAGCTGATTTAATTTGTTTTTTTAACACTTCTCTTTCCGATATTAGATAAAACTGTTGAAGATACTATTACCCATAGTATAAATACCATTTGAATCAAACCTGTTTGTACACAGCATTATTTGTCTGTTTGCACGATCACCCGCAGCTATAAAACTCAATCGTAACAGATACGTTATCGTTTCTCAGAGAAATTGAACAAATAGATCGCACACAGAAAAGTTATTTTTACAGCCATTTTATATTTTTAATTGTTGACTGTTATAGGTATTTACCGATAGTAATAAGTATTGAGACAGTGGGTCAGTGCCTTATTGTCAACTTGTTGTGGATTTGATAACTACATATGGGTAGTAGTAGTAGGGTAGTAGGTAGTAGTAGAGTAGTATGGCGGTGTGATTATTTAATATTATATATTATAATTTGCTAATATTTCCCCGCTCTAAGACATGAAGCGCGGTGTTAACTGCTGCAACTTCACACATTATGTCTTGAAAATACAGAAAAAATATGAAATTATGGCTTCTGACTTTAAATAACAAGCCTATTATCTAATAACTATACTTTAATTTTCCTAATGACAGCACTGCATATTATATTTAAGTAACTATATAGTAGAAAGAACGATATTGTATGTGCCATATTGAGTTCGAGCAGTGTAGAGCAAGCGCATTGTAAAGGGACCCCTGAAACCTGCAACGCAAATCTCAAATTTTGTTTTTGTTAGCTTTCGGAATTTTCGGAATTCTTTTTGCCTAATGTTTAAAAAAATCAAAATAAATCAGCTTCACGCTGTATCCCGCACACAGCAGGGTAGGCAAAGGGAACCTTATGTTAAGACACTCCGTTCCCCACTTTCTGCCGAATTCTGGAGGCATTGCGTGTTGAGTGGCAGAATTTAACGCCGAGCTTAGCCTCGACACCAGAGCGAAGAAATGGAAATATAAATTTAAGTCCTAATGCTTCAACAGCGAAGATCTCTATTTATTCCTGAAAAATAACTTAAAAAATACTAACATTCCTCCTTTTCTGTCTGAATTCTAGACAATGTATGGTTCAATGCTGGAATGGTTCAACGCTGCATTTTCGTAGAATAATAATATTAAAATTCTTTTTACCAAACCAAAAAAAAAAAGAAAAAAAATAGCATATCAAAACTTGCGCACACAAACCCCGCGAATACCGCGCTAGTTCATTACTTCAAACAAAAATTAATTACATGTATTATCGCCTTCCTGCGCCCGCGGCCTGTGGCCCGTGAGATACGGTACGGCCGATTGCATCGCGTTGCTAATTAAACTTATCTTAGACCAATTATTTATAAGCCGGCTGTTATCGCGCCATTGTTTTCAGGACACACAGCCGGATAATACAGTTTACGGGCTAATTAAATACATATTGTACGGGGGAAAGCGCGGCGTTGGGTTCCGCCACGCAACATGCGATGTCTCAGTAATACGGCGGAAAGTGGTGAACTTAGTGTCTTAATATTATGTTTCCCTCTGCTTGCCCTGCTATGGCGATACAGTGTAATGCTTTCAAAAATGGAAGACGTTGGTTGGAATTGATTTATCTGTTTGCATACGTCGTAGGATCGTCATTGAGTTTCGCTATTCATCACGTACTATCGTGAATATGGTAGGGATAATGGGGTGGGGGGCGGGATGAAGTATTTTGAAAGTAGATTTCTTCTATCTATGCGGGAAAAGCCCTAAAAAGCTAGTATGTACATATTTATTGACGTTGCTTGGTTAAATGAGGTGTGATGAACCCAATAGCATAATTATTAAAATGAAAACTATATTGGTTTATAATATATTAGCTGCACCCGGAACTACGTTTGTGTGAACCACTAAATGTAAAATACATTTTTTTCCCATTTTCGTAGAAATTTTGGACCTCCTCAAAGTCCATGCATGTCGAATTTAATTATTGTATGTTATTGTTATACTGTTGTCTCTATCAGCCACACAGGAACAGAACACCTTTATATGTAAAGATAAAAAAAATGCATAGACTTCATAAATTTTATTAAATTGTATTTTCTTTTTAACAATTTTTTTTTTTTTGACTTAAAAAATATTTTATGTAATCACATTTTAATTTATGTTACTGACAGTCTATAGTATAGGTATATGGATAGAAATAAATGATAATGTATTTTTTATTGTACGTGACTCTACCTAATTGTTATCGTATTAACTGAAATTCGAATAATTACATATTTATAGGCAATAAAGAATTATATTTAATTTGTAAAATACACAGTTAGAATTAAAATAATATTAGAGAGAATTAATGTATAGTATATATCTATATTAATATATTATATTACATACACCTGTGTGTATTATATTACTACATAGGTGCACGAAATACTTAAAATAATAATATACTCTGGTATATGAAACATGGAACAAATATGACTTGTATTAGGCAGGAAAGAGGCTGTCTCGATAATTGGACGGAAAGTGTGGGGAGTAGTGTTCCAAACATTATTTCTGCCTATATTCCTATATGCAGGATACAGTGTGAGGCGAAATATACATAAATATTTTTGTAAAATAAAAAACAATAATGAGCCGTTTTTAAGGTTATTTATGTTAATGATCACAAAATACGTCATTTTCCCGTTCTCATCAGACCAGTCATATAAGTTTCCAAAGTTTAAATCCAAATATTGTCTTCCATCATTAATCCCATTCTTATACTATGCCAAAATCTTAGCACTTAAGCTATAAATAATCTTATAAATACATACACATAGCTCTCAAATAGCAATAGGGATGAACTAAAATCGCATCGAAAACGGTCATCAATTCCAGAAGCCAGGCCGCCAGATATATGGGCCCATAAAAATGTTAATACTGTAATGTAACTGCACATTGCTTATTCTGTAATTTGCCACTTTTAAAAACGAAAAATGTGCCATATTAATGTGTTTAAAATAGAAGCGGTAGCGATTTTATGGTTGTTTTTTTTTAGTTTGTTTGAGATTGTTTTTTTTTTAATCATATATTTTTTATGTATATACATATAGAATACACACGTACATTTATGAATTAGATTTTTTTTATTATTTTTCTTTTTCTTTTTTTTTTAAAAGATCGGCAAGATCAACGTGTGTTTCTGTCGTGTGTGTTGGTTAAATAAATAAATAGATCTGAATATGAACATTTAAAAAAAAATATTAGTAAATTTGTATTTAATACTTTTATTTTTTAAATATCTCACGAAATATTATTTATATATAAAACAATTGATACAAGTAAATTAACGTAATGGTAATAGTTTATAAAAATCTCGTTATATGTGGGAAAAGCGTGAAATTGAACAAAAAACTTTTATGCAGCCCGCTTCGCCCAATCCTTGGACCACAGTATAACTGCCCAGCCGATGCAGTATTCTTGAAAACAGCCGTTTAGAAAATGGGACATGTAAATGAAGGCGTTGGTCGAGCGAAAATTGTGCCTCGATTACTAGAACGCTAGTTGTAGGCTAAATTTGATGTCTTATCAAATTTTGAATTTATTTTGATACTATGTTCTCCATTTTGAATTTATATTTCCATATATTGTATAGAGAAAGTTTTTGTTTCTTTTTTGTTCTGTCTTAGTTGAACCTATTGATTGAAATTTTTTCTATAAAAAAAATGCTTCAAGCTTTTTCTCAGGCCAGGGTAGGCAGAAAGACCTTGTGTTAAGACACTCCATTTGGCTGGCTCCTAATTTCTGAGACATCGCCAGTAAAGAACTTAGCGCATAGGTTTGTCTACCAGAGCAGGATAATGAAAATAATTAAATTTAACCATTTCCTAGAGTGGGAATCGAATTCACAAATATCGCGTTTACAATCAGACTCTTTCACTGTACTGCGCCATAGCAACGTCATATTTCACTCTATATTAACATCAACATTTAAAAGATATACATCAATTTAAAAACAGTTTTTAAAATTGAATTTTGTTGATTTCTTGAGTCACTCGATTATTTCACAGGAGCTGTTCTGCTATTATTTTTACTACATGCAAAATAATTTCCAGTATGTTACATCAGTTTTTTCTTCTAAACGCTACATTTTTTCGTTGCCATTTTCAGATTTAGCCCTAAATCCGAATACGAGGTCCGCCGCGTGCTGTAAACATCGCGCGGTTTAACTTACGCGTATCGTTCGGTGCCAAACGTGTCGATACGTGCCAAATCTGTACAATCACACTATTGGCACATTTTTGCCTTTTTTTATTTGTACCTTAGGATATACTAATGCAATTTTGCATGAATATTTCTTTTTAAGGAGGCCTTCGTGATACAGCAGCACAAAGTTTGACTATAATCGCGACGTTTGTGGGTTTGATTCCTACTCTTGGCTTATTTTTATTTTTTTAATTGGTTAGAAGTTCTGGCACTCAAACTCAAACTAAATTTAATGTTAATAACTACTTAACATCTATAGGCCGTTGTGGAGCAGGGGCACAAGGGTGAAAGTGTGAATGTAACACGACGGTTGTGAGTTCGATCCAAACTCGAGGGATATAAAATATTTAATATTTTAATTTCCTCGCTTTGGCACCAGGGCAAAAACCCGGCGTTGAGTTTCGCCACTCAACACGCAAAACCTACCATGCAGTATGCGGGATAGAAGGTGAAGCTGATTATTACTACTAAGCACTACTTTTCAACAATTTTGTAATACTGTAGAAAATATTTTTAAGAATTTCTGAGGCACAAAAATAAAGGTCATAGGTCTGGCTCGTTAAGGAGTTTGTGATAAGATCGAAGCCCGATAACGCAAGGATTATATTTTTAAACTGATAAAGCTTTAAGAGGGTATTCAGCCTAAAATAAAATGTTAAATTATTTGTTGTTATATTTGTAATTTTTAATACATATATATTTTTTGGTTCACGTTGCATTCTGCACATATAACAGGGTAGACAGGTGGAATCTAATGTTAACACTATGTTCCTTATTTTCCGCCTAATTTTCTAAACATTGCTTTTTGAGTAGCGGAACTCAACGCCGCTACTTTATATTTAATCGCTGTGCTACTACGACACAATGATGTATTTCGTCAAATAAAATCCCTATTTTTAAATATACATAAAAATAAGACGTTTAGCTAGTTACTACATGAAATTGCACCATATCGAACATGTTGCTATACCTGTTATAAGCCGATATTAATAATTTTCCGAATAGTATTCGAACTCATTACCACCGCGTCTTGAAAGACAAGTTAAAAATCATATTAGTCATATTTCCGCGAATTTTAACACACTCATACTCGTACAAGATAAAAAAATATGAATAAATATCGTTATACTTACAAAACTGACATCGAATTCTTTACGTGGCACTCGCCCCCATTTGTAACGCCATCAGATTCCAATCTTCTTGATCCAAGAACAATATTATCGGGTGAAACAAAAAATAATGTAAGTTAAACCACCGAAGGGCCCACAATGGATAAATAAATGGGTGTGACAGAGATAAAAAATGTATAAAAAAGAGCTACCGATGTGTTACCGGCCACCTATGTCATGAGATTACAATCTTTCGTGTTATACATTGATGGTTTAACTCTAAAATTATAAGTTAGAATCTATTTTAAGTACGCAATGGATGTCTGTTTCGGTTTATTATATGGACTTGTTTACAGGTTCTATCGAGTGCTAGTGTTAGATGTAATTGTGTTTCAAGTTGTTTTGTTTGGATAAGGATTTGTTCTATAATGTTTATTATTTGTTGGACCACCTACATTTATATTAGGGATAGAACATTTTGTTATATCGCTTCATACTCTACTTTTTGCGCGTTTTGGTGTGTGGAGTTTGTGGCAGAGTTTAACGCCGCGCTAGGTTTCCTTAGGTTAAAGTAAACCAAGTTGTCAATATTCATAAAGAGCAGATTTACGTAGTTACCTGCTTAATCTAAGCGCAATAGAGTTATAAGATGATAGAAGTTTCTATATAAAGATAATTTTAAGTTATTATTTTATAGGTAAAATTAATTTTATATTCATTTTGTTTACATTTCATTTTATGTCTAGATTTTTATAAAGTTATTTTTTATTGTAGCTCCTTGAAACTTTGTGTATAATCAATACTTCAATATTTTTAAAAAATATAACAATAAAATAATCTTTATAGAATGGTAGTCTATGCTCTCCTTCTGAGACAAATAAATTAATGATATATCTACTGAATAAGTGTTTCATAACTCAAGTTTTTTTGCATTTTTATCATACAACAGTATTTTAGAGCAACAGGCTAGGGCAGTAGTACAGCGTATTACTGTAAATGTAACTGTTGTGGGTTTGATCGCCGCTCGGTGAAAATATTTAGGTAATACACTCGGTTGAGGCCGTCGTGGCGCAGGGGCACAACTTTGTCACGTTAAACGCGACCGTAGTGGATTCGATTTGCATTCGGAGAATGAAATATTTAGCATTTTAATTTTCTCGCTCTCGTAACAAGGTAAAGCACGGTGTTGAATTGAATTGACCTCTCAACATGTACATAACAACAACAGAACAGAGAGGGAACAGAGTGACTTAATGTACCCTGGTTCAAGCTGCCTAGCCTGCTACGTGCGGGATACAGCGTGAAGCAAAACACAAATAATCTTTGTAAACTACTTTTATCCTCGCTTTGGAGAGACGCAGAGCAAAGTCTTGAGTTCAAACATAAAGCAGATTACGGAGTGTCTTTACACTAAGTTATCTCCATCTCTGTCAACTATTTACCGGTCAAAGCGTGAAAAAACTGAAAACTAAACAAATATAATTACAACAAAAGTAAGTTTAAACGTACATACACAAAGAGTGTGTTCAGATAGGATCGTGCCACACAAAGGCGGGCGTATCGTGGTAGCGGCCGCTTGACAAATGAGTCGCGCCGGCCGCCCACCCAGCGAGCACACTGTGCTTGCGCTATGATACCCAGTATCAAGTTACAGTTAATAGATTACGGTGTACAGACGAACTTACAGTAAGCTAACATGGGTAGCTTCACGCTTTTCCCGCACAGCATGGTAGACAGCGGGAAGCTAGTGTTAAGGCACTCGGATCATCCGTTCTATCTTTCGATACATTACTTTTTGAGTGGCGGAACTCAACTCTAAGAATTAATTTAGCAGCATGTTTTCAGCATGAACTTACAGTTAACTTTATAGATTACAATATAAAGGTTGAGTACCTTCACGGTTCTTCTCTCATAGTACGCACTGCGCCCTCCATTCCCGCCCATTTTTTTTGAAATTGCGTGCTAATATTATAAAACTGAAAAGTTTGTTGAGTTGAATGTGCTAATTTCCTATTTTTTATTTTCTATGTAATATTGCTATTTCCATTTCAGGCGACATCGCAGGTAAATGCTAGTTTAAATATAATCATTCCCACGAGGGAGGGTTGACTGTTAAAGTTGATACTTGCTAAATAGACGAACTCTATATAGTGTCAAATAATATAATGCTTTCTTTATTTGTCGTTTTTACATATTAATACTCGAGTAAGTATTTTAGTAAATAGTTATAATTTTAACAAAAAAAAACGACTTCTTCAATTTTAAACTGAAATCCCATAATCAAAACCTATCCAAACTTTCATTACACTTCCCTTCATGTGTATCCTTTCAAACAACAAAAGAATCATGAAAATTTGTTCATCCAGTCAAAATTTCTGAGGTAACAAACATAAAAAAATACAGTCGAATTGATAAACTCCTTTTGCAGAAGTCGGTTAAAAATACAAAAATGTTGATAATTGCTATAAATAAGTGACCCTGTAACACCTAGTACACAATAATTCTAAGCGGGCGAAAATAAGAAAGAACGAAGTGACTAATCACTAGAGTTTTAAACGGAATCTGATGTTAAGATGTTAAATAAAAAAATTAATTTTCGTGACATCGCGTGTTGCGTAACAGAACTGAACGCCGCGTATTGTCTGACAACAAATTTAAATATTAATTAATACCAAACAAAAATACCTACAATTTCAATTCCGACGTAAATCAATCACGCAACATTGAGGACAACAGTAGCCAGAACCAGATAAATCATCAAAAACAAGCTCGACGATACTGATGCAGGAAAACCACAACGTGCCATCGTCAGAGTCACTCGGGGAAACATTGTTGTTGCGGTGTTCTATCTGATCACTTTTACGCGTTACCTTACTTTGCTTTAATTGTTTGGATTTTACCAGCTTGTTTATAATTGTATGTTATAAAAAATATCTACTGGCGTAACTTAACACAGAGGTTTGTCCAATGCAATGCCATATACAATTGATTTTTAGAGTTCTGTGCCTTAAAAGGACAAATCAGAACCTTTTGTTACATCTCAAGAATACGTGGAGGTATAAAATTGAAAATAATATTAAATGTTCTGGTCTACCGTCCCTTAGAACAACAAAAAATCGATCAAGTCGATCAAAAGATACACGCATTTATGAATCGTTTTGTTGCATTTTGTATGAAATTCCCTAAAGTAATCGAAATCTATAGGATGTTTCCAGTAGACATATCTACAGTTATAAAATTTGAGATTGAAAACCTTAAAATTGTCTTATAGGTATCTAACATGACAAAATAATGTCTTGTTGTTGTATAGTCTCTCGTTTCTCTGTCTTCTCCCTTGACATTTTTTTAGTTAGGAGAAATTTCAGTATTTACATTTAAACTTTTTAGATTTAGAGTTTGCTTGGTTGAACGCTCTTATCTCCAGAAGTATTGGTTGGAATTGGAAAATTTTGTATTTGATAGTCCATTTATCTAGTAAGCTGAGTGGAAATATAAGCTGATTGTATAAATCACGTTAATTGTTACAATATGTTGAGGCCGGTCGTGGCGCAGCGGCACGAGGTGTGACTGCAAAACCGACTGGTTGTGGGTTCGATCCCACTCGAGGAGATGAAATATTTACTTAAATTTATATTTCCATTTCTTTGCTCTGGTGTCGAGGTTAAGCGCGGCGTTGAGTTCTGCCACTCAACACGCAATGCCTCCAGAATTCGGCAGAAAGTGGGGAACGGAGTGTCTTAACACTAGGTTCCCTCTGCCTACCCTGCTGTGTGCGGGATACAGCGTGAAGCTAATTTCATTTTAATTTTTTTAATTGTTACAATACCACCGTTCAACTGTACCTAGAGCCAGAGCTACCTCGGGTAATTAGAATATGTCATATCATCATACCATATACCTACAACTCTTGGATGTATCGCCACGCTGGTGAAATCACAACTAAGACCTAGTATTCTACATATAAAAACTAGTTTCTAAAGAACAAGCAAGTTATACAATCACATAAGGAAATAAGAGTAGCCTGTTGTGAGTGGCTCACCTTTACTATGTCACTCATTGTGTACTTGACAATGAAAATATGTAAACGAGTAGGTATTCTATTTATATATAAAGTTTTGCCTGCGGTTTCGCCTGTAATTTTAATTTTTTTTTTTGGATTTATGTATTTTTCTTATTAATTAAAAGGTCGTGAGGACTGACTACTATAATAGGTGCATTTTATTATAAGCAGAATTGCAAGCTTTTGTGCAATGCCTGCAATTCGGACGCGGACGATCATACAAACGTGTGGAATAATGATATTATTAGTAATTTATATCTGAGCTAACGTATTTCGTTTCTCCTCTTAATTTATAGTGATAACTTGAATGATTTTTATTAATAGGCATTTAGGTCTCTTTTTTTAGATTAGTAGGGTAGACACAGAGAACCTAGTGTCGAGACACTCGGTTCTCCCCTTTCCTTGAGACATAATCTGAATTACGGAACTTATCGTCGTAAATAACGTTACTAAAGCGGAGAATTCAATATAATTTATTCCTTTGAATAGGAATCGAACCCATTGCGTTTACAGTCGATAGCTGTCACTCTGTGCTTTGACACCCACGGCCTCGATATAGATCGTAAAGATACAAAACCCAGAACATTATATTATAATCCATAAAATATAAGTTATTTATGTAACACATTAATGTTTCTAGTTCCACACTTAGCAGCTGGGCCCGAGATCGTTATCTCTTCACGTATCTTATAATTTTAATAATTAATATCATTTATATTTTTTTAATAATCAATACAATCTTTTATGAATTGAATTAGGCGTAAATCTTATATTTGCATAATAATAATAATAATTATTATTATAAATTATCGTGTGTAACCTTCCTACTCTGATCAAAAGCTTTTAAAATAATATATATTGTAATATTTTTTATTTTTCAAAAAAGTTATTTTTGCGCTTTTTTCAATGAACAATAGATATAATAAATGTGTCGAAATAACAATATATTTTATATTAGTGTGCATTTGTTAATTAAAGAGAAAAGCTACATATATAAATATTTTCCTAGAGAATTTTAAATGCCAGTAGGTGACTCCTGATATTTGTTAGGAAATTTAACGTTCTGTAACCAGTTGCAGTAAGACAGAAAAATGTAAGTAGTAAAATAATCATTTACTTTTTTTATGCTTCACGCTGTATTACGCACATACGTAGCCAGAGAAAAAAAAGAGTTATATAAATAGTCATATAATAATTATGTCAACTGACAGATGAATCGAGGCCAGTCGTGGCGCAGCGGCACAAAGTGTGACTGTAAAACCGACTGGTTGTGGGTTCGATCCCCACTCGATGAGATGAAATATTTACTTAAATTTATATTTCCATTTCTTCGCTCTGGTCTTGAGACAAAGCGCGGCGTTGAGTTCTGCCACTCAACACGCAATGCCTCCAGAATTGGGCAGAAAGTGGGGAGCGGAGTGTCTTAACACTAGGTTCCCTCTGCCTACCCTGCTGTGTGCGGGATACAGCGTGAAGCTGATTTTTTTTTTTTTTTTGACAGATGAATGCCACCTCAGTCTACCCGTGACCACGGACCACTGCAAAGTGTTCAAAACGTCGGTTTTCCAAAAATGTATAATGTCAAATATACGCGAATAATCCGGTTAAAATAGTTTCATTTAAAATGAGTAATAATCATGAAAATCAAAGAACTTATTATTATGTGATACTAGCTCTCTTACTGTATTAAACAGGGACCTAGAAGTCCGTGTATAAAAAAATTTGGTTTCTGATCGATTGATTACTATGGATATTCATATTAAGAAACAAGAGTTGAACAATCATTCTAAAGTTTCCCAGGAAGAGATAATAGAGAACGAGGAATAATCACTTCACCCTTTCTCTCTAATCCTAAGCTTTGCGTAAGTTTAGGATGTGAGCAGAAAAAATATATTTTTCATATTATCATTGCCAAGTTTCAAACTATCGGCCAAGGTTCAAGGAATCTACTTGTAAGACTCGATCGGGACCAATTTCGCAAAAACTACACAACGCGATACGTTGTTCTGATCGCTGATAGGCGCGATGTAACGATGGCAAAAAACAATGCATTCAACTGAATCGTTAATATTAAAAGGTAGTATACACCTTTAGTTTAGTGGGAATACAATTTTTATAAATTGGTTAGATAAAAAATATTAAAATATATTATATATTTTTTTTAATTTATCCTATTCGTATATTATTTTGTATAATATTAATACATTTTTTCTTAAATTTGCCGTATTTTTAGAGTTTATTATACTCACAATTCTAGTTATTTTCTCATAAAATGAAGGCATACCTGCGTCCACCTTTTTTTGAATTGACCCTTAATACATTAACTTAATACGTCAATATATATTTGCTATCAATTCTAATCAAATTTGACAAACAGTTTTGGGTAATCATCTCAATTACACTTGACCTTTCGTAGCATATTACAAAAAACCCCACATAGTTTTTTGCTATCTCTCCACACACGAACCGTATCGTTCTATCTAATATTATTCTGAGAACGACCTTAATAAGTCACTACAGAATGTTATCTATTCCATTTTATCGGTGTGATAAGCATCTCTATCCAATTAGCCTCACAATGCAATATGGGCCGTCTCTGTTATGACGTGCGGTTTACGTTTCAACTGTAGTTTTTGGTAGTGTTCGCTTAAAATTTTTGTAATATTGGGTAAATCTATACTTATGTATACGGGGTGTTTCTACGTTGATAGATCGACGGTGGTCCATAAGTGGGAAATTCAATAACTAAACGTATTATTATATGAAGAAAATTAGAATAATCACTACAGTACCGTAGCTAGCCCGAAAGCTACCGATGAAATGTAATTTTCCATATTTTTTAGAAAATTAATATTTAAGAAAATGTATTCCGTAAAAAGGTATTCAATTTTTATAAAGCTAATTTGTAATGGTTGTTTTATTAGTAAACTTACGTATGCAGATCCACTTTGGGTTGCTTCTTCAGTTTTCATCAAAAATGCTGCTTTCAGTCAACCACCGTGAATGTTTAGCGATATTTTGAATTACAAAAAATTGTTGAGCATTCGTAGTGGTTGTCCGATCGAGGTACACTTTATATATAAAACTCTTCCGTTACTGACAGACAGCGCACATCACTAACTTTGCAGCGTAGCACGCAGCTTTGACATGTAGACTTTTAGGGAGCACTACGAGAGAATTTCTCAGAAATGTGGCATATTGTAGTATTTAAATATGTTGTAGCATTTTGTATAGCACATTTCATTTTGATTTCCCTGTTATGTCTATCCCTGGGGTAAGTCAGTCAGTCCCAAAAAGACCCAAGGCGGCAGTGGCTGGACATGGTGCAGGATATGAGAGCCAATATATTGACCACCGAGAATGTCAAAAGCGCAAAGTGGAGTAGGTTAAGTCGAAAGGCAGACTCTCGCAATGACTCGGGATTAATAGATAGGTAGAAAAAGATTTCATTTCCACTTTACCTGGATATTATATTAATTATTATTAGTTTTATATTTTTTTAGTAAAGCAATCAAATCGTGTGTTATCGAATGTAATAAGAAACCAAACCAAAGCGAAATTGAATATTTTATCCACTCCACTTTTACTCTAAAATCTAAATGAAAACTACAAAATTGAAAATATCACTCAGCAAATCAACAAATAAGTATATAAAGAACCTAAATTAAAAATATATAACATACTTTTGATAGTTTTGCTAACAAGAGAAGTTAGGGTAAGGTCATTATTTCAATATACGTTGTTTAGATTGATGTTACATGCGGAAGACATAGTCTACCAAAATAGGCAGAACCTTATGTCCAGACACTCCGCGCGTCTTTATTTTCCGCCGGGATTCGAGACATGTTCGTTCATATTTCTACGTATTGATAAGCGGAACTCAACACCGGCCTACGTCTTGTCAGAGTAAAGAAGTGTGTAATCAGAACGAAGTTATGTCTAAAGTATTTTCATAAAAATAAGTATTACTTATTATTAGTGAGGCCAGTCGTGGCGTAACAAAGGGCACAAAATGTGACTGTAAAATCGATTGCGCTGGTGTCGAGGTAAAGCGCGGCGTTGAGTTACTCAACACGCAATACCTCCAGAACTCGGTGGAAAGTGAGGAACGGAGTGTCTTAACACTAGGTACCCTCTGCCTACCCTGCTGTATGCGGGTTACAGCGTGAAGCTGATTTAATTTTGAACATCCACATCTTCCTTCCAATTTTCGATTGTATGTATTGCATGTTGATTGGCGGAGGGCGATGTTATGAAAATACTACTCTCGAGGGAGAATCTAACTCACACCTGTCCCACTCACAGTCAGACACTGTACCGCTGCGCCACGGCCACGGCCTCTTTATTTTATTTTGTTTATCTTCAATGATTTATTGTCAAAAACAAATTTTCAAGTATGCCTTGAATTTTAATACATCTCTAACATGGCTATAGTGTAAAACACCTTTGTACAAACCGACATACACCCTTCACACCACACTGATTACATACCAACAAATATTTAAAAGCGGGAGCCAATTCTCATATTTCAAATCTATAAGATAGCAATGGCGCCGACCGCATCTCACCAGATAGCGTACAGTATAAATCAAGAACTACTCAACTGATAAGGCAGGACTGATAACGATTAATAAGGCCCCTCCTAATGGATCCTAATGCATGTATTTTTTTATTAGATTTTTATTACCCACTATCCTTTCAAAATACAGTTTTGTGTTTGTTAATTCAAAAACTTATGTACAGATATGTTAATTGTGGCGCGAACAAATAGCCTGTTAAGTATTTGAAGCAATAAAATAAGTGAAGTGGTTCAAAGCGGTTGTGGCGCAGCGTTCGATTGTAAACGCGATGGTTATAGGTTAGATTCCCACACGGATGATTGATTTTTTTTTATTTCCTCGTTCTGGACAGAGCGTGGCGTTGAGTTCCACCACTTGTCACGCAATTTTTATAAAATTGGACGAAACGCTGGAAACAGAGTGTCTTAACAACTTAACTGGGTTTCCTCTATTTACACTGCTATATGAGTAGAGTTAAAGTGTGATGTTGATGTTGAAAAAAGAAAAATAAATAAATGGAAATGGAATGGAAATTGGGGAACAGAGTGTCTTAGCACTTGGTTCTCAGGTTCCGTCCAGTGCCTATCCTTTTGCCTTAAGTTCTGGAAGCGTAAAGAATTTCGTATGGTTTGAGCGCATCTAAGGAGGAACAGTCAATATTCAATCAATATTCAATATCAAAAAGATCTAGCTGTAACTATGTGATAAAAGCTAAGGATCTGAATCATAAAGTCATGGATCTTGAATTTTGAATTGCAAAACATATCGAGTTTGTTGTCATTACATTCGTCTTATTAATAATATGTTATGTTGAAATAAGCGGGTTTTTAATCTTTTAACTATTCCTTTTTCTGTGTAATATCCTCTATATAAAATATCAAAAAAATAATTCTTCTTTTTGAATAGATTTAAAACCGTCTAACTCACATACTCGTACTGTCGCCACACTTAACGCGGTCAACCCGACATTCTTACTGTATTCGTCATATCGATATCCTTGTGAGATTAAATTTAATTAACACTGTTGGACCATATTTTATTTATTTATTTACGTATGTATTTTATACCTAACGTGATATACTTTTAATGGAATTTGGTAGTCATTTTTATGATTATTCAAATGTTTACATTTTTTAACATGCACTCGAAGTCATAACTTTGCGTTGTTTGAAACTGGACTGGTTCATATTTGTAATGTATGTGTATATATACAGGCCACTTGTAGTGCAATGGCACAAGCGTGTGACTTGAAGTTATGGGTTCTATTCGAGGAAATTAATTATTTAATATTTTAATTTCTTCGCTCTAGTGTCGACAAAGTGTGGCAAACTACTGAAATTAGAAAGTTAAAATTTTGCATGTATTTGCATTTGACGTACATAGATTAGGGAGTGGGAGTGTAAGAGTGAAAAAAATACAATATATTTTTGCAATTTAATTTAAATGACAAAATAATGAAAACCACTCTCCATGCGACTAATAAAAACTTATCACGAAATTTGGATCTAAGTATTTACCTAAGTAATAGAAACTATTGTTAAATTGATGTTGATTTACAAACACGATAAGATAAGCTGATAACAGACTCGCTACAGTGATCAGTAATAAAAGATAGTATCTGTATATAAAACTCATTCCATCATTTCTATTTGTTCTACTTTTTTTCCATTTGCTATAATTAAATGGCCGACGTGGTTTTAAATATTAATTTCTAAATTTGTTTTGGTGGTGATGATGATGGCGACACAAAAAAATTGATGGAATTTTGGAGTAGTTAATGAAGTGACTGAACTCTATGTAAATGGTGTGGCACTTTATTCTCAACTAGCGATACATCGTGATCGCCAGCAAAATATTCACGTACGTTTCCTTGACAATAGCTTTAATTTTTTTCATACCTGCACGTTTTATCTCACATATAACGTAGTGTTTAGGCACTCCGCTTTTTATCTTTCACTCAACTAACTTGGGCGGCTCAAGTCAAGGCTTAGGAAATGATTGTGGGGAATCGAAGCCATACCATGCCACGACGGCCTTATCATGAAATATACATATATATATGTACCTATATACATTTCCCTTCAATTCATATTGAACTCACAACTCTCACGAACAGATAAACACTTCTAATCTATATTTAGATACGATATAGTTCAACATACATATTTTAATACAATTAAGAATAAAAATATAATTATAATTAACTTTAAAATAAAAATAACTCATATTAAAAATCTTATTAAAATAACGAAAAAAATCTGAAAAAGTTTCACGTGTGATGCACTGCGATAGAGCAGCGATAGCCTATCGCGATCCAACCTGCTCCATATTTGGTAATAACGTTTTCTAACTATCTGTAAATCTCGTAGCCGTACTAGAATCACGCAGCTTGCAATTTCTTTTAAATATATTTTTTGATGAGGTCATAGTCTTTAAAACTTTTATAAACACGACGGATTTGGGTTCGAGTCCTATTTAGACACATACTTTCTAACTACAATAAATTAGCAGCCACAACAGTTTTTAATGAAATAAAATTATTATAAGAACTAGAGCTGTTTAATAAATCCATTTGCATTAATCAGACTACTTATAATATAATTATATAAATTACAATCCAAACAATTACTTTCGAAATTTAGTAAGTTTTTTTGATTTCTGCAATTGTTGAACATTAAATGAAACTATTTTAATCGAACGATGGTTCATAATTTAAGAATAGATAGGAAATTTTCAGGCCCAACGTTTGGAACTCTTTACAGTGTTGTTCATTAAATTTTAAAAAATATTTTACATCCCGCAATCTTCACATTATATCTCGCAAAGCAGGATAGATAGAAAACTCTTATGTAGATACTCCATCGTCCACTTTTTGCCCGAATTCCAGATATTACATGTTGAGTAGCGGCACTCAAACTCGTGTAAAATAACAATTTATCATTCCTTCGAGCAGATATTGAACCTACTCACCATCGCGCTTCATCCACTGATCAACAATACATTAATTCAATCAAAACACACATACAAACATACACATATAGAACAAGAATTAAAAACGAAATTAAAAGAGAGATGCCATACAAAAACAAAATGAGCCTCGCATGCAACGATGCGGTGTGATAAGCAATCGGCAGCGCGCATCGCACACCAGACACCTGTACCTACGGACTATCTGGTAATCATAACGTTGCAGCTATCTGTACATCTCGGGCTGTGGCAACAGTATATTCATCTTATATATATGTATATGTTATACTAGTTGTCGCCCGCTATTTTTTGTGTGGACTTTGAGAGGTAAAATGGGAAATCTCGTTTTTTCGAACGAACGAACGGAATCGAAAACGTCGAACGGAAATTTTAATGGGAATGGATTTTCTTAACACTAGGTTCCCTGAGAAGGTTCCCTTTGCCTATTCTGAGGTGTGCCGGATACAGCGTGAAGTTCTCTTAATGCTCCCTTACATTCTCTAACTTACGTACATGGCGAGTTTTAATGCGTTGTGTATCAGTCATTCAGGGAGAGATTCGGTAGAGTTTTATATACACCTATAGATAGATTAATACTTTCGGCTAGGTGTATAAGGACATAAGGAATTAGGACATAAAGTTCTGTTTAGCTCATTTTCGAAGAGGTTATATGTGACGACGAGTACCGATGGGTTCGTCTACACAGGTCCGGGAAGCGAAACTTAATTTTTGAACATCGATATTTTATTCCAATGATGCCACTCAACAAACGTTGTTTTTAAATTTGGCCAAAATAAAATCTAAATGCATAGAAATATTTATTTACGTATCCAAATATAAGATAAGAATATCGCCTTTACCCTTTATCTCGTTCGTAATATGATGCTGATATCTTTTGTAATTAAAATACTTTAAGTTGTTTATGAATTGTAAATGGGTTTTTCGGACGATCTGTGAGGTATAATTATTTTACTTTATCATTTCGAATTTATTTTATATTCTTTTAGGCCAGTGGTTCCGTTTTTGTGCTTGCCCAACTAAACCCTGTCATAAATTTATAAATAATAACTAATCGGGAATTGAACTTACGACCAACATGTTTATGTTTGACTCACATATGTTCTAATAGAGCAACCAGAGTATAAAAACTGTATTAATGATATGAACTGTTTTTATTATAGTTAAATCTGATAGTGTTATTTGCAAGTTTTTTATAATTACAGAGATTGTAATTTTGATTACGTGTCTGTCTGACATTACTTCCTTAAAATATTATGTAAATACTGAATGAAAAAAAAATATAATTCTCAGATATGCATAGATTAATAAATACCAAACACATAAATTTGACATATCGACCGAACAGAGAATTGAACATTGACAAAACGATTGTGAAAATAAATGGTTGAAGTGTCAAGAACAAAATCGATTAGATGTTGTTCGAATGATTGTGAGTTTCCCGCGGCCCAATCGATTCATAATCGAGTATTTGTCGATCGTATTGAGAGATAAAACGCAGGATGGCTCGAAGTGTGCTAGATCTCTATCGTCGAGAGTATAAAATTATCTCTATTTCACTGCTTTATTGACATTTACTTCTTATTTAGATAAAATAAGTGCCAGTAAAAATTGACCCGCAAAAACGTAACATACAATTTTAGTTTTTTATTTTATTATATCAAATTACAACACGATCTTAACGAATTAACATTTTATTATCGCCTTCCACAAAATGAAAAACTGTAACTATAATAAGTTTTTTAACGAAATACCATTTCATATCGAGAGAATTATGCGTGCCTTTATCAAAATATCGGCCACCGTAGATACGGCTTTTATGGCGGGCAGCTTTTTTATTTGACATTTTATACAAGTTTATTCAAACAGCGATAGGATCGCTGACGTTATCTTTCAATGCAACGTTACCGCGAGCTCCGAGCTGATAGCATCTCGGGCCATTGCTAGTTAAACCAACCTGATAA
>JAATLQ010037824.1:16655-65571 GCA_013421005.1 Heliconius erato x Heliconius himera | reverse complement strand
CTGGTGTCAAGGTTAAGCGCGGCGTTGAGTTCTGCCACTCAACACGCAATGCCTCCAGAATTCGGCAGAAAGTGAGGAACGGAGTGTCTTAACACTAGGTTCCCTCTGCCTACTCTGCTGTGTGCGGAATACAGCGTGAAGCTGATTTATTTATTTATTTTATTATAGTTGTCAATCAATTCTGCTTATTAAATAATCATGTATTTTAAGCGGGCGAAGCCGTGGGCGGGCCGCTAGTATATAGAATACTTGAAATAATATATATATTTTTTAAATTCATTGATCAATAATTAAAACATTTTTATTAGTAAAATAATGGCCATTTTCGCATTATTTTGGGTAGGCAGAAAGAATTTACTATTCTCCCACTCGGCCATAGATTTTGTCTAATGAGTGACGGATATCGCATAATGTCCTACTAATTTTGTATACACTTTCTAATGAAATTAATTCTCAACAAAAACTGTTTTCAATCACAATAGACATTAAAGGATAAAAACAAACTAAGGGTATAACAGGATGAGCATGGGAAAACTGGACTGGTTTCCAATGAAACGTTTATGCAATGATTTTATACATAATTTGACTGTACAAGTGATAGTTGTGGGGTCAATTTATTATAGGATTTTGAAAAATTAAGATTTTTTTGTTCTCATAAGACAAATTGCAGTGTTATGATTCCAACACTCCAGATATACAATATTCAAATCTTTATACTAGAATCACCCTTACTACGCAAAATTCGCATGATAAAAGGTTCAATCAAAACTAAATAACCAAAAATATAGTCGAATAAATAAAAAAAACCATATACATTTTTTACCATAGAAATGAAAGCGATTAACAAAAATCACGGCGTTGGGTTGCGATACTTAACACAGAATGTTTCGTAATTATCTTCACTGTAGGTTTTCTCTATCTATTCTAATAACAAATAAATTACTGTGTATTTGTGGAGTAAAAAAATAGATACTTACCTTTTCCCAACAAAACAGTTATTCAATATAAATTCTTCTAAACAATGCTTTATGGAGGAGACGTCAAAGAAATTTACCGTAATATCCAATTCTAGCTTAAATTTAACTTAGCTTCACGCTTTATCCCTAGAGGGGTAGTCTGGAAGAACGAGTGCCCAACGCCACGGTCCCTACAATCCAATTCTATATCCCTCAAATACTTGTATTTGACCATATACATGATTGTTGCGGGTTCAATTCTTTTATAAAGAAAGTGAATTTAATTAATGAATTTTCTTGCCCCCAAAAAAAAGAACATTTTTGAACCAAAATCGAAGAAACAAAGTTAAAATCGATTGAACAAAAAATACTATAGTCACTATTTTCCGATAAAAATCTACTAAGCAAAAGTCGAAATTTACCTTTTTCCTACATAACAGCAATTTAATACGAATTTGGCCAAACAACATGTGATAGGGGAAAAGTCAAACAAATGCATCGCCATATATTTTCTTTGTGCAAACTAAAATCGATATTACCTTTTTCCAACCAAAATTAAAATCGATATTTACCTTTTTCCCTACAAAACAGTTATTCAATACGAATTCGGCTAAACAATGCGTGATAGGGGAAAAATCGAATAGGTCCACCGCCATATCCGATTGTATATCTCTCAAATACTTGTGGAGCTCCTTCATGTTCCTCAACCGTCTGCCGCAGGGTGCTTTGTACATCACTTCTTTGTTACACTTCCATCTTACTATTTGTCTGTTGAAAATAATTAAAAAAATTATATATTAATATATAATTTTATATTGCTTTAATTTATTTGCATACACAAGAATAATCATAAGCCAGATAACCAAATTATGAACCCGCTACTACCTCCTTACCTCTCCCATCCACTTAATAACGGTTTCGCCAAAGGATTGTAAGTCCTTAGATCTTTCAGCGCTAACACATCTTTCCTCTTACACCTTGGCGAACAAGTGTGCGGCACCATTTTAAGAGGTTTCACCGCACTTTTTGGTGTGTAATACTAGAAAATAATAATAAATAGACAAATTTAGCCAAAAATATTTTTTTTTGAAAGAAAAGAAATAAATAAAATAAATAAATCAGGCTCAGCTTCATGCTGTATCCCACACACAGCAGGGTAGACAGAGGGAACATAGTGTTAAGACCGTTCCCGACTTTCTGGCGAATTCTGGAGTCGTTGCGTGTTGAGTGGCAGAACTAAACGACGCGCTTTGCCTCGACACCAGAGCGAAGAAATGGAAATGTAAATATTTCATCTCCTCGACTGGAGATCGAACCCACAACCAGTCGGTTTTACAGTCACACTTTGTGCCCCTGCGCCACGACTGGCCTCACTTCGGATGAAAAGAAATGTTAAATAATACATTATTTGGGCAAAAAGTAAAGAGTAGATTCATCATTCTCATTGTAATTTTTTTTACCTTCACGCTTTATTTCACACATATCACCCTGTTATGTGTGAAATAAAGACAGAGGGAACCTAGTGTTAAGACACTTTGATCTCCACGCAATTGTCGAGTAATTGTGTGTTGAATGGCAGCATTTAACGCCGTCTTTATCTACCAGAGTGAGGAAATGAAAATTAAGTATAATTATTTTTACTAGTGGTGATCGAACCCACAACCGCCGCGCTTATAATGAGACTGCGCCACGACAATCTCGATCTTATTTTTCATACTATATAATATTTTTAGTAAATAATAAAAACTCTATATGATACTTACCACAACACGACTGCACACATTATCTAAATTAGTAACATTTTGTTGCGGCGGCGGCGGTACTGTGGTACTCGTGGATTTCTTTGCTACAGCTCTTTGACGACGAAGCTCCTGAGATTATAATAAAATTAATTTTATTAACAAGTTGAGTTTGATTGATTGAACGCGCTAATCTCAGGAACTATTGGTTTGAATTGATTTTTTTTTCGTTTTGGATAGTTTATTTATCGAAAAAGGCTAAATTACATAATAATGAGAAAAAAATGCAGAAAAGAAAATAAATATTACATTCAAACCTTTATTATATATATATTTTATTTTATGAAGCTAATATTATCACTATTTCTCACCTCATTGTGTTGTTGAGTCGTTTTTGGTTGTGGCGTGTCTGTTTTACTTTGTTCGTCCGATCTCGTATATTCTACATAAGGCATATTTCTCTGAAAAAAAAAAAACTTTATAACTTAAAAAAGTAATTTAAAAAAATTCAACCTCTATTGACTTCATTGATTTCCGTCAATGGCTTATTTTCGTATATAGTATTGTATTTTGTACGTGTGTTAAGCGTTTGGAAGTCTAAATAGATTGTAATATTTAAATATTATCCAATTTTAACAATATTACATAGAAACACATTTATATATGTAATATGTATGAACTTACAGACTTTTTTTATGTCGGTTAACAATAAAGAAAAAACAAACATAACATTAACACAGTTAAGGCCTTTGACTGCACGCAATGAAATGACTGTAAATTGAATGGGAAATCTCACTTGAGCTATAATAATTTATAAGTATCAAATTAGATTAGCTTCCCGTTGTATTCCGCAAATAGAAAAACCCTACTAACATACACAAACACAAAAAATAAAAGAAAAGGACAAGTCACCCTTGACTGCAGCTGAGTCCTGGGCATGGCGCGGGAGCGGTGTCGCTCCGCGGCTTTGAACTCCAGGTACAGCGGCGCGAGGCGCGTGGAGCCGCGGTAGATCCACTCCCGCTTGTGCACGCCCACGAACAACACCTCCACCAGCGACGCGTCCACGCGCAACACCTTCGACGCCCACCATTTGCCTGATTATTAATAGATTTCTCATTATTAAATTATAGAAATGCTATTGAGGAAAATCGTGGCGCGGCGACACATGCGTGCGACTATAAACGGGATTGTAGGTTCGATTCCTACACAAGGAAATTAAATATTTAATATTTTCATTAATTAATAATTTAATATCCTCAGTCCGTTAACGAGACAAAGCGCGGCGTAGAGTCCCGCTTCTCAACGTGCAATGCTTTCAGATTTCGCAGTGAAACAGCGTCTGAATATAAACGCGATGGCTGTGAGTTCGTTTTTCTCACTATAGTAGACAACGCGCTCCGACACTCGACTCTATAATTGCGTAGGCAATAAACCTTATAAAGTGAGGAACTAAAATGTAATGAAAGACTTCAACTCCATACCTTGCCACTCAGTCTTCAAGCTCTGTCCCGCATGCAATCTAACCATTGGCCTCTCGGGGTACGCCAGCAAGTATTTCCTAACAAACTCCCGCGAATAGGTTTGAACCTCGTCCCACACGAGGTTGGCGCACTCGCACACCAGGCGTATGTGCGCGTGCGGCGCGTACTGGGCGTAGCCGTCGTCGAAGAAAATTAGGTACCTAGTAAGGAAATATTGAAATCATTTTAATTTTTGTGACTCCACACTTAAAAAATACTTTTATTTCTGAAAATTAATAAAAAGTTTAAACCAATCATCGCGCGTCGACATACTTTTACGCACGTTTACAACACATTTATGTTCTTACTAACAACATAAGTCTCGTATGGACGCTTTCCTACAAGCAAAGGTTCAAATACCGCTAACTTAACATTTTTGTATGTTTTCTTAAAAAAAGTAAGCCAAACTATACGTAACATCTCACCTGTAAGAATTAACCGGATTCGGTATTTCAGCGATGATGCCCGAATAATAAGATTCTGTTTTGTTATTATCTTTAAACATCGCTATGATTCGACGACCTGTTGGCATAATTAATATAAATGTATGGAAAAAATCTAAATAATGTAATAAATTTATAGGCAGTCTAACTATAAACGCGACGGTTGTGAGTTCGATTCCCACTCAGTAGCACTGGGAGACGGGGTGCCCACGATTGGGAATCGAATCTGCAACTGTAGCGCGGGAATAATTTCATTTCCTCCGCCCGGTAACAACTCAACACGCAATACCTCGAAAATTGGGTGGTGCGTGGAAAAAAAGTAGAAATAAAACAATGATAGCACAGTTTAATAATCACCAAAATAAAAATTAATGGATGTCAATGTCATAATCGGTCATGACCAAAATTATGTCATAATGCCTGAACGACAAATAATGAATTATGGCTGAACCAGATGATTGTTTATTAAAATTCTTCTTTTTTTATTCTTACACAATATCCCAAATTAAACTTTAAACAAAAACTTTTCAATGTCAATTTTCTCTTTTTATTATATATAATTTATCTACTTATACCTATTTGGGTAAAAATTACTTACCTATTGTCAATCTAACATCCGGAGGTTCGCTGTAGGCTAAGTACCTCGCTGGAATCGTTTTAAACAACTGTTTGGCTAATTTATGTTCGAATTTAACTCTGCAAACTGTGAAAGCGTTCTGAAAATAATTATTTTAATATAAAATAAAATGTGACGGTAGCGTATGGGTTCGATTTTCACTGGGGAAGGGAATTAATTGTTTTCATTTTCTCACTCTGGTAGCAAAAAAGATGTGACGTTGAGTTACTCCACTCAAAAAGCAATGACGGTGAAGAACGGAGTGTCTTAACAAGAAAAAAATAACAATAATATTATTGTTTGTAAAGAAAACTTTAAAGGAGACTTTCACTTTAATTGATCACCAACACTACTGAAACCACTACAAAAACTTATAAGGAAGGGTAGAATTACTAGAGCAAACAAAAAAAAAACTAGAGTTAAAATATTGTTTTAATTTTTGGCTCTGCTAGCTGTTTTATTAAGCTTGCTGTTTAATTATTCTTTGCTGTTTAATTAAGAAAATAAAAAAAAGCATAGGGTACAAAGTGTAAATAGATCACTGAAATGCTCTTTAAGTGATTTATTTACACTATACACCCACCCTTTTTTAAATTGTTTATTTGTAAATATTACTTACGGGTCCTCCTTTAGGCGTAATCTCCACAATCTTAGCCTTCATCCACGCGCACAGTGGTTTCTTCATGGCGTACACTGTCATTCCGATCTTGAGGGGCGGGGGTAAAACATCCCCGGGTGGAGGGAGGTCTTTTGGGGCGGACTCCGCTGATAACTTCACTACTGATACGTCTTGGAACTTGAAATGAATAAATAAATATGATCCACTTTCACACAAAAAACTACTGAACGAATTAAGAGGGCACTTTAACAATAATAGAGCTTATCAGAATAACACGTATGTTATAATTAATTTAGCTGTAATATAACAATAAGTTTCAGCAAGCGTTTTTTTTAAAGCTCAGGAAGCTTTAAATAAGACTTTTCAAGGTACCCTGTTTTTCGCTTTTCGCCTATGGATAGATTTTTAAAAAAATTTCATTTTCATTTCATTGAGGGGCTAAGATATATATTTTTTTAATCTTTTAAAGGTTTAGACACTTCCAAATCATAAAATGTATGTACCCCTAGTCCTCTACCCCATCTAACTTTAAAAATAAGAGAGGAGGAGAAAATCCTTTCATTTGGCCTCTTTTTTGTATTACAACATAAATAAATAATATAAATAACAGAACATGTTTGAATTAAAAAAAAAATATATTTTATTTATTTTATGAGTATACTAACATCATCCTCCATTTTCTCAGTTGTTGTTTGGGATGTGGTCGATTCCTAAAGAAACAGACAAATAAATTAAATATCTATACATAAAATATTAAAAAGACTTTAATATGGTAAGTATACCATACCTACCTCGTATACTTAAGTAAGAAAAATACTGATTTAATATTTAATAAACGTATAAAATTTCAACGGCATTTAAACCCCTTGCCTTTTGGAAACCGAATAAGGTCCTTGCTTCGTACAATTTTTTACATGTTACAAAAGTATTCTTCTTTTCTAGTTATAGACCGTCGTGACGCAGCGACATAAGTGCGCGATTTAAAACGCGACGGTTGTGTATTCGATTCCCTTTCGAGGGAATGAAATATGTAATGCTTTCATTTTCCTCGCTCTGGTAACTAGGCAAAGAGCGGCGTTGAGTTCCGCAACTCAGCACGAGAAATTAGAGGAAAGTAGGGACGGAAATTTCTTAATGGGAATGAGACCTGTGAACCTAGTGTTAAGACTAATATTAGATTCCTAAGTTTCCTCTGCCTACCCGCGATACAGCGTGCTTGTGCGGAATGCAATGAAGGTGAAAAATAATATATAGCTAACTTTTTCGTCCAAAGGCGCATATCCCAATGGTATAGCGGGTCGTTTGGCCGGCACTTCTTTACTCGGCGATCGACAGCGCTTTGATTTCGGTGCAGCCAAGTCTTTTGTAGTCATTACTTTCTGCAAAAATAATTAAAAAATACCGCCTTGTTATTTTGATTTAATATTTTGAGCTTAATTAAAAAAAAAGAAATCAACCAGTTGAACTTAGTATGTAAATGTGATATTGTTGAGTGGCGGAACTAAATACCGCACTTTGTCTTGTTACCAGAGTAAGGAAATGAAAATAAATCATTCTTCCCAGTGTAGATCGAATCTCAAGCTCCGCGTTTACTGCGACGGCCTCATAATATACTAGCTTAACTAATCTTCTATATATAGTATAGTCCGACAAAAACTCTATAGAGAACCGGAGGTATTCGTGTAAAATGGCGCCGAATACGCAGATAACACCCGATCAGTGCCTTATGGTGTTTTACTCCACGCTTAGCAAATCACATATAAATGATACAGCGTGAAGCTGGTATATTTTGATTTTTTTTTAATATAAAAATATATAAAATGTATATGACCTACTTGATTTGCTGCTGTACATGAATACTGAAAAAAAAAACATTAAAATATAGAAAATTGCAATATTCTTATAAATATACATAAATAGCTAAAAACATCCTATAATTATAACAAAATGTGACCATAGTGGCGCAGAGGTGTAACAGTGTAATTCTGAACGCGACACGACGTGGGAACGAATTATTTAATATTTTAATTTCCTTAGTCACTTTGTCAAAAAAACGTGTATAGACTTTCCACTCAAATAATAGAGACGCCGCAATTATATATCTGATGATCTTTATACATACAGAGCAAGTAGGCGTGTCGAAAACTGTCAAGGTTGGCAATTCAACGATACTGGGTTCGAATGCCGCGTATAAGTCGTTCCTCAGTTTATCTGTAACAGCTTGACACTCGTTCAATAGGTCGTTTAGCTCTTTGCTTTCTTCTGTAAAACAAAATTAAGATATATTCAGTTATGTTATGCATTAAATAAAAATATTACACTTAATTCGATCTAAATATTATTATTTCATTTCATAAATTAGAGCAAAAATCTAGACCAAAAATATACTTTGATCTTTTGGATCTTTACGCTGTATCCCGCGCATAGTAGAGTAGGCAGAGGGAACTCGGCACTGAGTTTTTTTTTATCAGAATGAGGAAATAAAAACAATTCCGTCATAAAAACAACGCATAAAATTTTATGTTAAAATTATATTAAAATTTAAAAAAAAATACCACAATGCAGAATAATCTATTTTCTTTATATTTTTTACATATATCTTAAAAAATAAATTTAATATCAACAATATTATTTAATTTGTTTAAAAAATAATAATAGTCACACAAAGTAAGTAAAAACCAGATATACTCACTTTCTATTCTACTCATCTCCTCTTGTAAAGTGTCTTTTGATTCCTTCAAACGATCATCCATTTTGTATTTGATCCACGTTTCGTTTATCATGTCCGCTAATTTATCTTCGATTATTCTAACAATTATTACATATTATTTAACAAAAATATATCGAGGCCGTAGTGGCATAGTGACAAAACTTGTGACTGTAAGCATGTTATGTTATGTCCTCGCCCTTGTAATGAGAATGCTTTGCTTCATAGCGTTGAGTTCCGCCACTTAACGCCACATGTCTCAAAAATTCGGCGGTGCGTGGGGAACGCAATGTCTTAATACAAAGTTCCTAAGCTCCCTCTGCCTATCTATAAAATAAAACTAAAAAAACAACTTACTTAAACAAGTTGTAGGCACGCGTTTAAGAATTTCGATGTAGCTTGATAAGAATGTATGGCTTAGTAAGGTCAGAACGCACAGACGGTAAGAAAGAGGTGCTGATTCAAATCCCACTAGGTCAAAATTCTCATACGTTGGCTACAATAAAAAAGTATTATTTTTCCCCATGGAGAGTAACACTTAATTACTTACTTGGCACCATCCTCTCCTATAATAAGTTCATTTTGATCATCCATTTCAACTTCACCTTCTGATTCAGAATCGGATATCTCCACTAATTCTTCTCTACTCTTTTTTGGACTCAATTTTAGTAGAGGAGTAAAGTCCTTTAAACCGTTTATTAGTTCCTATATATAAAAAAAAATATTTCTATCTGTATAAAACATTATTATTACTATTATACCCAAAATAATAAATTAAAAAAAAATGCTTTAAACTGTATCCCGCATTTAATAAGATGGACAATGGGAATTTATTGTTAAGAAACTCTGTTCCCTACACACTGCCCAAGACATTGCTTATTGAGGGGCTTTAATTTTTTTAATGAAAAAAAACAAGGCAAACGAGCGTACGGGTCACCCGATGGTAAATAATCGCCACCCACGGCCCCGTACTACACCATAGGAGCTACAGGGGCGTTGCCGGCCGACAAGGTGGAGAGAGACGCGCCTTTCCTTGCTCTGGTAACGAGACAAAGCGCGGCGTTGATTCCCGCCATCAACACGCAATATCTCTAAAATTCGGCAGTGTGTGAAGAGAGTAGTGTCTTAACACTAGGTCCCCTCTGCTTAACCTGCCATGTGCGGGATACAGCGCGAAGTCAATTTAATTTAATTTTAGTATAAAATCATACCTTATTTCGTACATCCACAACATCCAAACAGACTTGACAGATGTACACACGCTTTTTTTTATCGCCGTCATAAAAATTAACAGCTTGGCTGTTCGCTATATAAAAATCATAACTGGTATTGGGACACGATTTATTTATACATTTTGGTATATCACTAATTGTTGGTATTTGTTCTTTTTGGTTGGTTTTTTCTGGAAATGTTAAAGAAATATAGAATAAGATATATAAATAACATATTGTGTATTATATAAACTAATGAACTTTTTACTACGGCATTTACTTCTAATTTTTTTTTATTTCAATAAATTTATAATATCTTAACATACCTTCAGTATCTTTTCCAACTTTTTGTTCAGATGATTCATCTTCATCAGAATCTAAATTGTATACTTCTAAGCCTAATTGAGATTTCTGAAAAAAAAAACGTATACTATATATGACATATGACTTATATATGTAAATAAACGGTGAAGTACGAGTTGATGTCGCCCACAGGGTTCTGTACCAATTTCATAATTGAAGCTATTTCAAATGGTATGTGACTTATAAAAGTTGGCACAAATATATAATTTTGTATTGGTTGGCTTTTTCAATTCAATTTTTTACATTTTTCTCTTTGTGCTGTAAGTTCGCACTTCTTACCAAATTTAAAACAGCAAAAAAGTTCTCTATCATTAGTATTAACAAAAAGCGGGAGAAATGATGCAATAACGAGAGTATCTTTTTATTGCCTTGGCTTAGAAACAATTACGTATTGTATATAATATGTATTACAAATATTAATTTCAGCTTAAAGTGACCTTTTGACGCTTGAGAGCATATCCAACATAAAGAGATTTTTTTCAATTCGAGTCAGTCCATTATAGGATTAGTATAGATACCTTAATTTCAGTTGTTTTTTTGTCGCCTTCTTCTTCGTCATCCTTATCCAACGTCTTCTGTTAAAGAAAAAAAAACTAATAAAATTTCTTAAAATAATGTATAAATTTTATACTATGTCAAGTACTTGGCTTCAAAAATATATATGTAATATTTTAAAATTGAAATTTAAATATTTGAAAGAGATGAAGAAAGGACGGAATACAAGATCAGTGTAAATGGTAAGATATTAAAACAAGTGAATGAAGTGGTATACGTGGGAAGTATGTTCAGTAGAGATGGAAGATACGAGATGGATGTGGGAAGGCGTATTGCTGCCGGTAACAAGGTTAACGGAGTCTTAGCTGCATTGATGAGACGGTGAAACGTCAGCACAGCTGCGAGTTTGGCCGTACACAATGCAGTTTTAGTACCGACACTGTTATACGGCAGCGAAACTTGGGTATTACAGAAGAAGAATGACAGAAAGATGAATGTGATGTGAAAGGAGATGCGATCTCTTCGTAGGATATGCAGAGTCAGCTTAGGTCAAATCTGCAATGAAGAGGCACACAGAATGGCAGGTACTAGGATGTCACGGTAAGAATGAAGAAGAACGTGTTCAACTGGTTGAATGAGTGATGAAAGAATGACAAAAAAGATTTATGATGGAAAAGTGAGCGGTAAGAGAGGTAGGGAGAGACCTCGGTTGACCTTCGAAAACACAGTATCAAAGATACTGGAGGAAGGTCACGTAAAAAGCATGGGGAGGGCCTGTATGAAGAGGTTGATGACAGTGGACGAGGTGAAAGAGGTATGTAGAGACCGTAGCGTTTGGCGCTCCGTTCTCTCTGACTACCCCGCTAGGGATAAAGCGTGAAGTTAGTTATAGTTATGTAAAATTGAGTAGGTGTGCGACGATTGTCGCGTGATTGTCCGATTGACGACACTGGGGGAATAAAATATTTCATATTTTCATTTCTTCCCTATAGTAACAAGGCAAAACGCGGCGTTGAGATCAGCCACTCAACACATAATGCCTCGAAAATTCGGCGGAGAAAGCTTATTTTTAGATAGTTCTCTACCCACTACTAAAGATAATATAAATAACTTAAACTCACAGTCTTTTTCGGTGAAACGATTTTGTCTTTCTGTATTACATCTTTGTCTTCAGGTTCATTTTCTTCACTTATTTCGACGTCTATTTTATCTGTGGGCGTTGAATCTTCAACTGGCAGGATTTTCGATGATTTTTCTGGAAAAAAAATCATAAATAAAGAAAAACATTTAAGTCATATAAAATAATTGTCGTACAGACATGATCATAACAATGTGTAACTCAGTATTGTGGATTATATACAAGAAGATATTTATATATATTTAATTTTTCTTATTCACTAGTATTAATAATTTCAACACATTTTTCCCAGCAAAATCTGGCTAAACGTGTGACGTCATGCTGCGTCTTGCCAGTCGGCGTTTGCGAACACCTTCATACTATGACTCGTTTCGTTCTCGCAGTTTCGCTATAAATTCGATTGTTTTTTTATAGTAACTAAATAAAATGATTAGGAAATATTGTATAGTCTCTAGAGGTGAGTCAGGCATAAATCGCAACAGGTTGTGGGTTCGAACTCCGCTCGAAGAAATGAAATTCCTAATATTTTCATTTGTTCATTCAACACGAAATGCCTCCAGATTCTATTTCTCAGAATTATTGTACCTATTAAAAAGTCAATATAAAATAAATATGTTTGCCACCCCTGCTTGTTAGACAAAAAAAAAAATAAGCTGTCTTTATTATCATTTAATATTTTTGGAAATTTATATTAAACATTATCAATGTGGAAAATGTTTGTTTCTTCTCCCATTTAAAATCAAATTAAACCTTTTTTTAAATATTTTTTATATAAGAAATGTGAGCTAATTAATTATTTATAAATAATCAACTTTAGCCTGTATCTTTGCCATCGTAGTGCATACGACAAGTGAACACAAATTATAAGTGTCTGAAGTAATTTTCACCAATCTGTAGGTACCATTGTACATTAAAACTATTAGTGTCTTCTTATATAGCCTATCATTAATGGACTACATAGCAATAAATAAAACTATTGAAACCACCAATTTCTGAGATCAGCGCGTTTAACCAAACAAACACTTCAGCTTTTTTTAACATTAGTATAGAAATATAGACAACATACCTCTTTCCTCATCAGATGAAGTCTCTTCTAAATCAACAATTGTATCATCGATTTCATTACTTTGTTTAATGCAATCTTTATCAGATGGCTTTTCTTGTTCTTGCAATGAATCTTCTAAAAAAATAAAATAAACAATTATATTGTTTTTGCAAGTAAAAGAATATTATTTAAAAAGCATCGTCACGGTATATCCAATAGCTTCGTAATGCAAGCATTTCGTAGATATTGCGTGTCGAGTGGTGGAGCTCAATCAGAATAGATGAAACTAATTCACATCATAGAATTGGCACTATTATAATTAATTACATGTCATTAATGATGTAACTTTTAAGTATTTTAGTTAAGTAAGTTAACAAATATTATATAACTAAAAAGATTCCTTGGTTGAACATGTTAATCTCAAAAAAAATAAGCAGAGGGAACCCAGTGTTAAGACACTCCATTTGCCATATTCTCCCCAATTTCTAAATGACTTCTTAACAGGGGGAAGAAATGAAAAGTGTCCATTCCTCCGAATGGGAATCGAACACACAACCATCACGTTTACAGTCACATGGTGTGCCACTAGGATGCGACAGCCACCGTATATAATAAAAAAAAATTATAAACATCAACACACCATCGTCTTGGAAAAGTAATTGCTTTAAAATGCCCTGATCTTTTACTTCCTTTGTATCATTCTCAGTCATATTATTGGAATCATCTTGTAGAATATTCTGAAAATACAAAAATTATATATTACTTCTTTTTATTTATTTATTTGATCAAACACTTTAAAAATAAAATGATATAAAAAAATATATGTTAAATGTGGCAAGTTTGATGAGTGTGGGACTACAGAATACAGCGTAAAGTTGAAAAAAATGTCAATTACTTACTGCATCACTAGAATCTTCTGGAGTTACAGTTTCGTCAGCTTCATCTTTTATCTCATTTTCATCAGTCTACAAATTTAGAAACAGATTTTTATTTGTGTTATATTAATTTTATTTAAACCATTTATTTGTACATAACTATGTTATTAATACAATTTTTATATTCTCATGGAATGCAGAAAGTGTAATGTGTAAGTGTAAACACTATGTACATGTGGGTTTCGATTTCCACTCAGGGAAAGGGATATTATCGTTTTCTTGCTGTGGTAACACAACAATTTCACCAGTCAACAAGCAATGTCTCGAAAATTGAGCAGATATTGGAAAACAGAGTGCTTTGCTCTATGTTTGCACTGCCTACCCTCGTATATGCGGAATACCACGTGTACCTGTCTAATTATAACTTTAAATTTAATTTATAACTTTGACCTCCTCATTTTTCCCAGTTATTTGATCGAATGCATCACTTGTAACATCATTGATAGTAAACGTAAACTCTTTATGTTTTGTATCCAGTTTTGTGTCTGTTTCGGAGTGCTGGGCGTTGGAATCTTCAGAATTCTCAGCTGTCATTTGTAGGCTACTTTCTAAAATTCAATATTTATATTTAAAATTAAATTTTCTAAAAAATGTTATGTTTGAGGCCAGTCGCGGCGCACGGACACAAGCTTGCGACTTTAAGGGTGACGGTTGTGAGTTTGACTCTCACTTGAGGAAATGTAAGATTTTATATTATCACATCTTTGCTCTGGCAATAAGATAAAGTGCACCATTGAGTTCTGTGACTCTACTCTAAAGTTTATTCTCTCCTCTGGTAAGGAGACAAAACATGGCTTTGAGTCCCATGACTTAATACACATGTCTCGAAAGTGCGAGTGTGTAGTTAATGAGAAACAGAGTGTCTTTACATTATTCTTTCCGCCTTCCCTATGATATACAGCATACAGTTTGAAATTTCTTAAAATATAAAAAACACTAAACATACCATCTTCATAATGGTCAAAATCATCATCTTCATCTCCATCATCATCATATTCTGGTTCCTCATCCTCCTCCATGACCCTAGAGGTTTCTGCTAACAGGCCGAGACTGTCCAATACATTTACATCATTATCAAACATTGAATTATCATTGTGCGTATTAAAATCCTTTGATCTTTCAGATTCATTAATTTTCTTGTTATCATTCGAGTCATGTGGTTTAGTCTCTACAGCATAAGATGTAGAAGGTGTTTGATCGATAGATATATTAACCTTTAGAGATTCATTTATAATATCAAATGTTGAATTTTCATTTTCTATATTAATATCTGACTGTTTTGATTCATTAATTTTCTTGATTTCATCTGATTCATGTTTTGTTTGTTGTTGATGAATAATTTCATTAACATTTTGAGATTCTTTCATAATTTCAGTTTCATTTTTTTGATTGATCTGCAAATCATTTTTAATTGATTCACCTTGATTTTGATTTTCTTTTACATCTTTAGCAGTTAAGTCAATCTCATTAGAAGTTCCTTCTAAATTTTTAATATCCATAATATTATTATCATTCTCAATACTTAGGCTTTTATAATTTATTATTGACCTATGATCATTTTCATTGTATCTTGTACATTCAACAGTTTCGGTTTCTTCTTCCATTGCCATATTTTCTACCTCATCAGTTATTTCTGTTATTTTATGACTATTTTCATCTGAATTATTTGCAGGTGAAGATAAAATGCAATCTTCACTTTCATTATTTGTATCCATGTTTTCTAAATTTGTAACACTTTCAGCTTTTGAGCCTAAGCCCAGCCTTTGCTCTTCAGGGTCATCTTGTAGTAACATACTTTCTTGTTGATCACTTATATTTTCTTTTCCCATTGTATTAAATTCTTTTGTAATTATATCTGTAGCTAACCTAACTTCTATTTCTGCATCAGGTTCTATAGTCTCTGATGTTTTATGTATATCTTTATTACTTTCAGATGTACCACCATCCAACAATGAAGGTTCATCGGATTTCTCTTCATCACTGCCAAGCAATATTTCTTCATCAATATTTTTAGAATTATGCTCATTTTCTAACACTTCATCTGGTGACATTTCCAGATTATTAATCAAATCTCCTTCTTCATCACTGAAATCAATCAATTCTTGCATTGGTATATCAAGCATCATATCAGGTTTGTTGAGGCCATGAGTTGGTTTTGAATCAATTTTATCTTTTACATTCCTAATTGATTCCTCAACTTCTAATGTCTCCAACATTTTTTCTTCTTGTTCAATTGTTTTTATAACATTTTGGAACTTTAAGTCTGTTTTAGATGTGGGTTCAAAGTCTGTTTTTTCCACTGGATCTTCTAAGAGAGCTGCTTCTTCTTCAAGATCATCGTCCCATGTTAATTTCAAATCATCATCTTGATTATCACTGTCTCCTAGCTCTAATGGAGAATTATTCTTTTCATTTAAAAGGATATCCTCCATATTGTTATCTCTTTTTCCTTTTTCATCAGCAATATTCGATAATTCTTCGTTTAAAGCAGATTCCTCTAAGTCTAATTCGTTTTCTATAAGACTCTGTATGGGAGCCAATTTTTCAGTTTCTTCATATTGTTTAGAGGTTTGTCTTGTTTTTTCGTCCGAAGACATCTTGAAGACTGTTAATACAAATTATTATATTGTTCGTAATGAAACACTATTATAACCATACGTGAAAATGTACAAGTTTATATATGAAAACAAATATTTTGAAACAATTATAATAAATACTGATATTTAAGATTTACGTAAAACCACATTTTTTAATATTAATCTATAATAATACTAGTTTAAAGTCCTCGCAACTTAATTATACCGACAAATAATAATATTTTCGTTTGACAGATGCTCAAAAATCAATGAAAGACTGATTTTATTACTGTCAGTGTCAGATGTAAATAAAACGATCGAAAAAATAAAACGATTTAATATCGATGTTGAAAATATATTAAAAATAAACTATCGATATGTTTGAACAATTCTAGCGAAACTTTGAACATTTTGGTCACTAATATTATATATAACTATATAATCTCGGATTCGAAACGAGGTTATTCTACAGAGGAACAAAGTTATTGATATAGCTAATAGGATTGCCAAGCTGAAGGGTAGTGGGCGGTTCTGTAATAAATAGAATTATTATTTGTTATAGAACCGATAACAGTTGGGAAAAAAGCATTCTGGTGTAGAGACCGCACCTCATAGTAACATAACAAATCAAAAAATATCAGTGAAGTGTCATTGTAAAAACCAAACAAGAAAACGTCTAAAAATGTTTCTCTTTATAGAAAATTTGTTGAAATGGAACAGTGAAAATTATGAAAATTAATACAATTAACACATCATATCTTTCTTCAAACTGTGGCCCATCACTTATGATGTCAAATATATCTGTCAATTAGAGTTTGAAATGGTTAATGGTTTGACTTTGAAGTTTGAACTTCAATTCATTATAATTTTGACATAATAATCGGGTTTTTATAATTTCTCTGGAATATTAAATAATAAAATAATAGTATTTTATTAAAAAATAAGATCCGTAACAATCTTAACAGTATAGTATAGTGAATGAATATTGTTTGATTAATATCTGTTTTCCAAATAATATACCGCAACTTTCTCCACTTATAAACCACAATAGAACAATTCGCTTTGTTTTTAATTGAATTTCAGTACATTAGCAACATTTATCCCTTAATTCTTATTAAATAATTACGTATTAACAAAGTGCTTAATTATTAATAACAGTATATTTGAGTTTGCAACTACCACATTTTAAAAATTTCTAGTAAAATGAATGTAAATAGCTATTTATCTCCTCGTATGATGGTGGGTGCCGCTATTGTAGGACTTGTTGGTGCAGCTGGAGTATTTATTTATGAACAAGTTTATGCTGAAAAGCGAAGAGCAATGTTGGGTGAGTATTTCAGTTAATTTCATATGTAATAACATATTTTATGTGTATATGTTGTATGTGTGATATGTTATGTAATATTATATCAGGCAGTTTCGCATGATTTACGATAAAAAAAAATAGAGGTATTAGGAGAAAGCTAACTTCATTATAAAAAATGTGAATAAATAATAAAAAACGAAACTTGTCTATTTATTTGTATTTTTATACAAAAAAATTACATTTGGATATAACAATTAGCTATGTTAATTAAATTAGTTAATTTTTGGCTCAATTAATAATATATTAGGGGTAGTGTAAGATGCTGGAGTTCTTTTCTGAGAAGCACACTGAACGAAGGGATATTTTCTAATCTCTTTATTCAGTTGAAATGAAGCTAGATTAGATTAAATTATATAATAATGTTTTAATTTATATTTTTGTTTCTAATTTTTTAAAACCTTTTTTTATAATTGTACAATGGTATTTAGTAGAAGGTGGAATTGGTTTAAATGAAAGTGTTTTAATATAACTGGAGAGTGCCTCCCTGCTATTTACAGGATATACAGTGTACCTAAAAAAATTGTACTGTACTTTCTTTCTGCGGTTTGGCAGTTTTCACTGGTTGGGTAGAAGAGATTTCTTTAAGAAATAAACCCACCTCTGTCAACTAACCTTTAAATTTTATATTTTTTATGTGCAATTAAGAATGTATTTAAAAGTCTATAAAATATTAATAAAGGTTGTAAATAAAATATAAATAAAAATATTTCAGTGAGTGAAGTAGCAAGACTGGACAAACAATTAGCATCAATGAGGACTGAACTTGAAGCTTTAAGAGAACTTCAAAAAGAAACGTAAGTAAATATTTTATTTCTCAAAAATGTGTATATAATCCTATGAATATTAGTTTCACCTATATCTGTAAATGTTGATTTCTTTCACTACAACCTATATATATTGTGTTTGGCCCACATATAGTGTAGGCAATGTAAAGTATAAGAAACCTTGTTTTAAGACACTTTGCATTCCTCACTTTCCACTCCTTTTTTTTTGACCCCACAACCATGACATTTACAGTCGGACACTGTGCCACTGAACCACAAGTACTTTAAAATATTTAAATTTCATAAATATGTATGTATAGTATATGCAAATCTATGTTAAATTATGTTCTCAATTATTTTCGTTATAACATATTTCTATATGTATTATCAACTTGTTACTAATGTTTTGCAATACTGGTATTGAAGAAATTAACAGTGTTAAAAGTTTTGTAAATATAATTTAATGGGATAGGCATTACCTATTCATGTATTTGTAAATAATATTTCTACATTTATTTAGCATCACATTATCCCTTTCTCCCGCATACAGGCAGACAAAACCTAATATTAAGACACTATTCACCATCATGCCCTTGCTTTGGTTCCTCAAATTGTAGGTTCTCACACAGGAATTAATAATTTTCTCTACCTCGCTCTGGTCTGGCCTCGTAACTCTACATGTAATGGTTTAAGAAAATGAGTATTGAGCAGAAGTTAGAATATATAGTGTCTTGATTCTAAGGCCCTAACTGTTCTCAAGTCTGAGATTGATCTTGAAAGCAATCTCAAGTTGGTAGTAATTTATAAATACGGGCCTAAACTCTCTCTGCTCACCATTCTTTGCAAGATACACCATGAAACTAAAAATTAATGATTTTTTGAAATTAAATAAAGCATATAGATTTTATATACAAGATTTTTAAAATTGACCTTCATCTATCAATGAGTATAAATTTATGTGTCTTAGGTATGAAAAACAACAAGCCTCTATACCATCGCGGTGAGTGGACAATTTGAAGGGATTTGTAACAAATTTTTGTTCATGTTTGATAATTAATGCTTTTAAAATGCATGTTTTAAGAAAAAATATTTGGTTTTGGGTAAAGAAAATTGATAATGCTAACACATTTACTAACAAAATTTATAATCAAAATTAAGAATGTTTAAGTCATGATTGAATTGCATGAATGCTTGGGATAACCTAATAACAACGATCTTTCCTTTTTATAAGCAGGAGATGTGTTAAAAATAAAAAAAATGTGTTATACTTATATTAGAAAATGCAAGACATTTTTAACATAATGGGACTTGAACCCACACCTTTTGGGACCGAATAAAGCAAACATCCTAATCAAGTTATAATGACATTATTATATGCTAACTTATTTCTATTGTTAGCATCTGTGAAATAACCCTTTAAAAATTAAAAATGAATATTGATAGTATTGATTTCATGTTGGAAGTATGATCTATGGTGTATAATATCAATATCTATGTAATGTAATATGATACTCATAGGTTCAATACCAGTCAAGGCAATATTTTTATTTTCTATATGCATATGTTCTTTTAGTCAAGATAGGAAAAGGAAGATAGTAAATTTCATTGACTGGTTTGTTGTAACAGATGAACAAAGATCCATCTATGTTGTTATTAAATAAAATAAAATTTGGCTTGTGTATTGTGTGAGTTGTGCATGTATGAAATAAAATTATAGGAGTGTGAATCACGATTAATCAGAATATCTGTTTTTTTCTACCTTTATAAAAAGACTACACAAAATAAATAATATAATGGATAAAATAAAAGATGCTTGAAAAGTGGCTGATTTAATCAATGTCTGTGAGTTAAACATCAAATCAAGCGATTTTTTGTTAGCCTAATGCTATATCCCGCACATAGCAAAGTAGGCAGGAGGACCTGGGAACTTATTGTGAGGACACTCCGTTCCCATTAAGACAATTCCGGTCCACTTTCCGCCTAAATCTTGGAGTCATTGCGGCTTAAGTGTAAAAGTCAACGCCGGACTTTGCCTCGAAATCATTAATTTCTTCGAGTGGTGACATTTATATACATATTAAATAATAAATTGCATAGGGGAATTTAGCAATCTTACATCTAACGGATGTTATTTTAAAATATATAAATTTGCCAAATCCAGTAAACAAATATTGAACACCACGTCCGACATGCATAATTTCTCGATTGGGCAGAAAATGAAGAACAGACTGTCTTTAGAGACACTAGGTTCTCCCAGCCTACATTACTACTAATATAAGTAATTAATTAATATTTCCTGAAATAGAACACGTTTAAGGAAATACTAATATTTGCGGACAAAGGTGTCTGTAACGCGACGGTTGTGGGTTCGATCCCCACTCGAAAGAATCATTTTTTATTTTATTTATCAATATTTTCATTTCTTCGCAATGGCATCAAGGCAAAGGCCCGGCATTGAGTCCCGACACTCAACAAGCAATTCTCTTAAAATTCGGAGGGAAGTGGAAAACGGAGTGTCTTATCCATACCTATATTATAAATTCGAAAGTAACTCTGTCTGTCTGTCTGTCTGTCTGTCTGTCTGTCTGTCTGTCTGTCTGTCTGTCTGTTACGCAATCAGGGCCAAACCGCTAATTCAATTGTAATAAAATACTCATACAGAGATACTTGAGGGTCTTCGGATGAACATAGGTTACTTTTTTTTCTCATATTTGTAATATTGTCGATATATAATAATATATTAAAGTACTTTTTCACTTGACAGGCAATTTATTCCGCCATGTTAATAACAACCGACCGTTGCTAAGCAACGGCTTACAAAGTTTATTTGTCGTTATAAGAAAACGTCACCCAAAATGAGCTTGCTTAACGCATACATGGCGTGCGCCGACTCCTTATGAGATACATAAAAATAATGTTTTACAAAAATATTGTCCTTTAAATAATGTTTAAAAAAGTCCGGGATACACATACCATGTTTATCTCTGAAGGTTAATCAAAATAACACAGTAACAACAAGTAACCATTTTAATTAATTTACTTTATATTTATGGGGTTTTTGTTGTATGTATTTTCTATAATTTGATATTGATCCTTATGAAAATGAATATAATAGTTTATTGAAATTATAGTTTACTGTATAACATTCTAATAATTAATTAAAGAGATGTCACTGATTCGAAATGACCTAGCCTTCGGGCGGCATAGTATGACCGACGCAAACGGGCACATGACTTTGACGGTTTTATAAATTTTCATACATTTTCGAACTACTGTTAATTTTTATGTAATTATTTGCTGTTTATAATTAATTTATACTTTTCTTTGGTTCTTCGCGTATTCGAGTATTAGTTAGATTTTCATTAATCTTTTGGTGTGGTGTAAGTTGCGGCCCTGCGCGGCGTCGGCATAATATTATTTAAGTACTAGAGGGCGCGCGCGGCTTCGCCCGCTTATTAGGAGTGAATTCTAAAAAAACCACGAAACACGTGTTCAATAAAATATTTTTAACAGTCTGAATTTAAATTTTTATAAAAATCGGTGGCAATTTAAAGATTTTTTCCATATAAACTTTCAACCCCTTATTTGAACCCTTAGGAGGTGAATTCTTAAAAACCATGAAACACGTGATCAATGAAATATTTTTAAGAGTCTGAATTTCAAATTTTATAAAAATCGGTACAGATTAAAAAATTTTTCCATACAAACTTTCAACCCCTATTTTATCCCTTTAGGGTTAAAATTTTTCAAATTCCCTTCTTAGTGGATGTCCAGAATATGAAAATAAACATCTGCCCAAATTTCACGTTTCTACCATCAGCGGTTACGGCTCTGCGTGCGTCTTACCTCAGTCAGTCAGCACAAGTCCTTTTATATATATAGATTAAGGAGAGAATTGTTGGTTATTTCATCTCGGTTGGATGGTTATCTATACCGTTGTTATACACTTAATAAATTGTGGTTTTTGATTTAATTTTTATTTATTTGATATTGCTTGCAAAACTTATCATATTTAATGTAGAAAGGACTTTAGTTATTTCATATAGTATCTATGTACGCGCGCAAGGAAAACGAGTAAAAAGATTTTTCCCGGGTAAATCAGTAAAATCGATCACTGAAAGTCCAATAAAAATTAGTTCAGTTATTCTGGATACTAGCTCGGGGAAATAGAAAGACAGACAGAGACAAAATATGTATATTTTTTTTATTGTATTTGAGTATTATGTAAATAACCACATGTACTTGCAAAAACATAGCAAAACACACTTTTAAATATTTATTTTACTTTAATATTAATAATGTAGCTGGTTTTGTGTAGTTTTTTAATATTTTACTTTGGTTACGTTTACTTATATTTTTTTCATTTAAATTAGTTAGATATTTTCAAAAACCATTTTCTATATCTAATAAGCATTCGTAAAGTTTAAGCGGGCGAAGCCGCGTCCGGGTCCTCTAGTGACATTATATTTCCTCTGTGCCTATCCTGCTGTGTGCGGAATACAGCGTGAAGTTGATTTATTTTGATTTTTATTTTTTAAACAGAACACTACGGCGGGTCCGACAAAAACCTCGTCCTAAAAGAGAAGCTATCGCATCGGCCGGAGATGCAACCGATTCAGAATATTTTACTGATTGTCAATCTTTAATTGGTAAGATTATATTTAATGTGGTTTTGAGCATTTAAAATGTTATTCCACACTCCACACATTAGGAAAAAAAGTACTTATAGCTTCATGAGGACGTATGGCTTAGTGGTCAGAGCGACTCGTCGAATTCCAGGAGGCGCGGGTTCGAGTCCCGCTACGTTCAATTTTTCATACGTTTTCTAAATAAGTAGATTTAATGCGATTTAAAATAACTACTTATATATTCCTTTTTTTAAGTAAATTTTAGGTTACTCATATAAATTGTTATAACGTTAAAAACTTAAATTTAAATGAATTATATAGATTTAAGATTCAATTGTATTGTAATTCTATATAAAATATATTATATAACCGACGTGATAAGAGAGAATTTATTGCAAGAAAATATAAAATATACCATAAAAGTTTTTATTTCATAACTGTAATTTAGGCACAGACATAGAAATGGACAGCGAGGAGTTCTACGACGTGCCGTCAGATGAAGACGATACTCTCAGGGAGCCGGTGCAAAATGGGCACGTTGCTGTTGATAGTCAGGTTAGTTAGATTTTTTTACAAGTTTTTAGATCTGTAATCATATTTTGCCATTTAGACGTAAAGTACTTATATCAAGGTTAGTAATTGAGTTCAAATTCCTTTATATTGGCTTAGTCGATCTCTTTAGAAGACGGATTCTTTACAACCGTGTTATCGGCTAGTCGGCCAATGTAATAATCGGCACATCTTTATTCATTACTGTATATGGCTGCGACAATAAAATAGCTGATCACATTTTTTTAGAATTGTTTTTGTTTACTTTAATCCAATTTTCATTTGCCTTATAATTTTTTTTTAAATCCCTTTTTAGTGATAAGGCCGCCATTGCACTTTTTTGTCTTTTTATATATTAATAGTATAGTGAATTGTATTTTTTTTCTTTGTTTTAGTAAAATATTTATTGAAAATCACTGGCCTAAACCAACATATTTTCATACAGTCAATGTACTTTTTTATAATTAATTTAAAATTGATATATTTTTCTTTCAGAATAATACAAAATCAGAAGAAACAAAATCGTCGAACGACAGTACGTAGCTCTCATAGGTAAATTATTCTGGTAAATATATTTTTTTATTTTTAATTTGCCCAATAGTGAAAAAACTTTACGAAAAAATACTTTATTTTTATAATTTTACATTCATGGCTTTTAAAAAATTAAAATAGCAGACTTGAAATTTTCAAGTGCAAAATAATTAATTTATAAAAGATTTTTAAATAGATAGTTATTAAAGATTTTGAAATTATGAAATTATATTGTTATTCTTTGAAATGTAGAGAATGCACAATTGTTTTGACACTATAGAATCGTAATTTTTTTTTCAGGTGTAATAGACAAGAAATGATTTTTTTGGGTATTAGGCGGGATGGTGTAGAATGTACTTTATAATTTATATATATTTTTACTATATAATATACTTCACTATTTTGTTTAACTTATTCAATCAACATTTACCGGATATCACTATTATGATTAAAAATGAGGTTAACACGTTTAAGTACGTCTTAATTGACGTACCTACTTGAATGTGTTCTGGATTGAATTCCTGTTAGAGGGAATAGGTTTTTATTTTATAGGTGTTTTCGTGATCTAGTTAGAAAATTAATAATAATTGTGGAATTAATGAAAAGAATTGATTAGAAATGAACCATCCTTTTGTGTCACGCTATAAAAAAAAACATATGATATTTTTTCCTTTTAAATTCATTATTGTACAATAAATAAATTGCATAATAAATCTTAACTACTTCAAAAAATACTGATTAATGTGAAGTATCTTTCATAATTTCTTATAAAAAAAATAACTTAAATACTTTTTATTATAATAGTGGCTTCCAACTTTGCTACTTTGAGACTTTTTCACTATTTAACATGATTTTAGTAATACTTGACATTTTCTGACGCAACTATTATCATAGAATTAAATGATATAAAAAATATATACATATTAAACGCAACGGTTGTGGGTTCGATTCGAAATCCCGGCGTTGAAATCCGCCACAAAATATACAATGTCTCCATAAATTAGATGGTGCTTGGGGAACGGAGTCTCTTAACACTAGGTTCCCTCTCTCTACCCTAAGCCGGATACAGCGTGAAGTAAAAATATATTTGTGTTTCTTTGATTTGTTTTAATGGGATGGTACTATGGTTCTTTTACCAGTTTTTTATGGTTGCTTTCTAAAGGATAGTTAAAATACATATAGTCTTTAGGTATATTTAAAATTAAATGTCTCGAATATGGGATTTAGATATTAGGCTGTTTGATCGAATATTAAATATTTTATTTAAATATGGATTATTCTATATTAAATCAATTATTAATAAATCTATTCAATTTATACAATTTGCATGTAAGTTGCAAATTAAATAAATATAAGGGGATTATATGCATTTTGTATTATGACATATTATATTTTATAAACGCACAATAAAAAAAAATACAATAATAAATTAATACATAACTTTAATGAATTGTTTTGTTTGCTAAAATAGATTGTATTTTGCATTTTGTTTGTAATTGTACTCGTTTATAAAAACTTCTTGACCGTTAAAATTAGAATGATTTGTTTAAACTAATGACTTATTTTTGTTTTTGATCTTATTTCAGTATTTTCCAAAAACATAAAATAAAATTGTTTTTTTTTTTCATATTTTGACATTTTCTTATAGTAAATTTACTGATGATTTTATTCCATAAATTTTCCATGTAGTGCATGCACATAGTTAAACAAATCGACAGTCTTTTGACACTTATTCCAATTCAAACATTTTGACATTTAAAAAAAAATATATAAAATTGACAATAATAAATCGTAATTTTGTGCCATTTTTTCATTAAATCTTGTATATGTCGAATAAAACTTCTACTTTATTGTAAAATACTTTAAAATTTAATTATATTATATACGTTATTTATTCAAAATACATACAATATATAAATAGACATCATTTTCTTATTAATTTTTGTTTAAATATGTTTTCTCATATAAAAATGCTTGATCATTCCAATTGTTTCTTTTTGATATTTTTTTAAATTTTAAATAGCATTCATTTAAATTTAGCTTCAAATATTGATAACAAATAATGTATTTGCAATTGTTTTCCTGACATATATATATTTCACATTTAGCTTGATGGACACTTACATTCTTTAATATAATATTCTTATGTACTTATTATAGTACAATATATATTAGTAATGTATAAGTAAATATTGGGCTCAATTTTAAGTATATTTATATATTTTTTTCTTTTATTTGTGTCAATAACTTTTCGTCAATAATAGTTACCTAAAATGCCTTAACTAGGTGTTAAAGTTCATAATATAGACATTTTGTACTCAAAATTGTAGACTTTAAAGTAGAAATTTGTACGATTTAGAAAAAATCTTGTTATTAATATGATAAAGGAATTACATAATTATTTCTAATGTATTTTTTGTTTGTTGAAAATTGTTTTTGATTATTGATTATTGTTTCTTTCAATAAATATAAAGTAAATAATTATATTAATATCAATTTTGAACCTCCTATATAAATTTTTCACTGTCGTCCATAGAAATATTAGATTTAAATAATTTATAATTATTTATAACACAGAATTTAAATAGGCATTTATAATAATAATGATATGTAATTAAATATATACTTTCCCACCTAAAAGTTTGTTTGTAATTAGAAAAAACCATTTAAAATGAATATATGTATTATGTTTTAATTACATAGCCAAGATCTAAAAACAACCTGTTACTTGATCGATTTATATATGAATTAATTATAATAATAAAAGTAATTATATAATAAATAATTTATATCATAGATCATAAACATTTTTTTTATATTTAGCTTCACGATGTATCCCGCACTTACCATAGTAGGCATAGGGAACCTGGGAATTTAGTCTTAAGACACGCCGTTTCCCATTCAGACACTTCCGTCGAATTTCCACCGAATTCTTAAGGTTTTGCCTCGTTACCAGAGTGATGAAATGAAAATATTAAATATTTCAATCCCACGTGTGGGATCGAACCTTCAACCGTCGCATTTATAATCACATTCTTGTGCTCCTGTGCGGGTCGGAAAGAGGGGAACAGAAATGTCTTGATGGGAACAGAAGTGTCTTGATGGGAACAAAAGTGTCTTGATGGGACCGGAGTGCTTTAACTATAGGCTCCCTCTGTTTATCTCTATGTGCAGGTTACAGCGTGAAGCTAAAAAAAATATACAGCAAATAATATATTTTTTGTATCGCTGTGGGACACGAGGTCACGAGTTTGATTTCCGCCCGAGGGAATGACTTATTTTCATTTATAGTAGGAAAAAGTGCGTGATGTTGAGTTTCGCCACTTAACTGGCATTATCTCGACTTCTGAGAAGGGAATGTCTTAACATTAGGTTCTTTTGGTCTATCCTACTGTGCGTGACAAATCGTGAAACGTAAATTAGGAACGCTGTATCCCACTCACAGCTGGGTAGGCAGAGAAAACTAGTGTTAAGAATGTGTGTTGAGTGGCGGAACTAAACGCCGTACATTGACACCAGAGCGAAGAAATGAAAATATTAAATATTTCATTTTCTCGAATGGAAAACAGGCCCACAACCTGTTTAGAGTGATACACTTGTGCTGCGCCACGTTGGCCTCGAGAGTTTTAAGATCTTGGACTAATTCATAATTTTATTCAGACAAATGTGAATTATGTTTATGTATATCAATTATAAATGTTAAATAGTAAAGAATTTTTATTTTGGTATATGTTTTAATTTTATTTTATTATTAAAATGTTTCTTCGATATTGCATTTTTATTGATATCCTGTAATCCTTCTGAGGTGTATCGCCTTTCAATAAAAAAAATCGAAAATATGTGAGTTTTATATTTAAAATAAATTATTATTTAACAACATTTACTGGACAGTCAATCTATCAATATCGATTGACATCAGGCGAATAACGGGGAACAGATTGTATTATTAGTTTATTACTAATATTGGGTTTTTTTATTTTTTTTATGGAAAAGGACATGGCAAACAAGCGTTCGGGTCACCTGATGGTAAGTGATCACCGCCGCCCACGACCCCGTGCAACACTAGAGGAGCTACAGGTGCGTTGCCAGCCTTTAAGGTGGATTGGGCGCCGGAGTCGCCTTTAACGACACCATCAATGCCAGGATGATCCTATCCTAGGCCGGGATCACACGGTACATTCTAGGCCGGGATCACACGGCACACTTGTTTCTTTTTTATTTTCTAACTGCACAGTATAACAAAAACTCAAATATCATCCACACCACCTGGATACGTGACTACGGCGCAGTTTCGTGGGAACTTGCTTCCACGCGCCACGCAACTGCGGAATGGCCTACCTGCACCAGTGTTTCCAGGTCGATATGATTGTACTGTAGTTTCTCTTGTGTAGCATGGGGTCGTGGGCCGCGGGTCTGTTGTTTTCCATCAAAAAAATAATTATCTTGGACTATATTATAAAAAATAATAATTAGAGGCTAATAGGCCAGTAGGGGCGCAAAGTGTGCCTGTAAACGCGACTGGTTGTGAATTTGATTCCCACTTGAGTAAATGGAATATTTATTTAAATTTATATTTCCATTTCTTCGCTCTGGTGTCGAGGAAAAGCTCAGCGTTGAATACCGCCACTCAACACGTAAAAGTGGGGAACGGAGTGTATTAACACTAGGTTCCATATGCCTACCCTGCTGTGCGGGATACAGCGTGATGCTGGACTATATTATTTATTATATTTTTTTTTAAATGTCTAATTTTTTAAATTTTAAATATTCGTTTACTTTGTTAAAAGGGATAATGTTTAACAGAAAGCAGGTATAAAAAAATAAAACAACATTTTCTGCCACATTTTTAACTAAGGATACAATAAATAGCCCTATTTAAAGATTTAATGTGAAGCATTCTGTATACGTAATACATATACAATGTATAATATTATATTTTACTTGAACTTTTATATACGGCCGACAATAAATAAAAAAATATGCGATACCATATATATCTATATATATTATAATAACGATATTTCATACATACATTTTTTAATATTTAAATATTTATACGTCATTAAACAACAAAACATTTTTAATTGGCAAAAGTTAAATATTATAATGCCAAAAGATTACAATAATAGATTGATTATTTAATATTATATTTATTTTATATACTATTAGATTAAGGTTATCTATTTTTTTAATGTACATTTATAGAAAAAAAAATAACAAACATTTGTGACGTCACTACCTTGTAAAGAAAAAGTTTTTTGAAAATGTCAGCTTTTTTTATTAAAAGACTTAAATAAATCCTATTAAATACATAAAAAGTGACAAATTCTCTATTTTTAATATAATTTTCAAAAAACTTCATGTATTTATTTTTATTGCTTTTAGCAATCACAAACATTTTGAGGCAATAGCGGTGGGTAGTTTTAGCTATAAATATTTATTTTTTCTAGAATAAAATTGTATAGAACTAGACATGTTATAAAAGAAGTTTACTGTTTTTCAAGAGATGAAGGACTTAAGTATTTAATATTAATTTTAGCTTTATATTTCAAAGCGTTCTTGAGACGGTCATCAAAGTAATCCTAAAATAATTTCGAATATAGGCATGGATAACCATGCCTATATCTTTTCTCATAAGCTGTAAACTGTCTTAAAAATTATTTATTACGAAATTTTATTAGTAGGCAATTTCTTGAATTGTGCAACATTATTTTTTTTTATATTATATACAATTTTATTCTAAGAGAAAGATATATATATAATCGGCATTAATATTGCTTTATTAGTTGACAAAATACACACACTTAATAACTAACTTACTTTAGGCTTTACGAAACTTATAAAAGGATCTTAATTATTTGTTAAGATACTAATCATGAATTTACTAAAAACAAATCTTATAGGAAGTCAATAATTTGTGACAATTATTATTGTTTTCTAGTAATTTCATAATAAAAAAAACTAAATCAAAGTAAAAATATAATCCTTAAAATAAATTCCAATCTTTAAATATTTAATAATAAAATTAAAAAAATGGTGTGATTTAAATATATATATTTTTACCAATATTAGCTTATTTATATTTAATTAACCTTTCGTATAGTGTGAACTGAGCTAACTACAGAGTAAAAATTACAAATATGTGATTTAATGTTAGTTAGTTAATTACGATTAATTATTAATTTTATTTCGTTGCTCTATATTTAAGCAAAATAAAATATCAACTGCCATACATATTTATGTATTTACTTATAATAAAATTAATTTGTACTATAGTTTGTAGGCACGCTATTTTTTTTCAATTAAACGTATGAAAAGTATGAAATAACAGATAATAGATGAATGTGTGACTGTATGAGTCATATCCTTGTTAATCCCTTTTTTTTATAAATATCTTATATATTTAGTTTATAATAAAATATATAAATACAGTATATACTTGCGATTCAATTATAGGAACTGATAAAAAAGTGTTTTATGACATTTTTCTTTATAAAAACTCCATGTACAAAGTTATTTTTGCAGGAAATTGAAAAAATATTGAAATAAAAAAAAGTGTGATTAACATTATGAAATGTTAATGCTAATGTTTTTTAACTGTTTTTCTCGTTTAGTATGTCAACATTTGGATTTATTGATTGATGATTATAAACCATGATATATATAAATCTCATAGTAAGTACAATTTAATAGTTGTCAAGAAGCTTTAAGCCTAATTGTTATCACAAACATTTTGTTTGTACACTACCTGTCAGTAAGTCAGTCAGTCAGCTCTATTATGTCAGTAAGTGATTCAGTCATTCATTTCGTTATTGTTACTGTCAGTCTTACATTCAATCGGTAATCTATTCAGTGCTAAAGCAAAAATATATATATATTTTTACTTATCATTTATGACGAAGCGGGAATACTGATTTTCAATACATATTTCTCAGTCTCTAAACCTTCTGTATCTTTTTGGATATTAGCATTTCTAAAAGTCTGATTTGATGTTTTTATTTCTTAGTCAGTTCCTATTCACATTTAGTCAGTCAGTCATCTAGTCAATTAGTATTTTAAAGTTAATATTTTAAAGAAGTAAAAGGTATATCTTAAAATTATCTATAATATAAAATTTGTGCAATATTATTCTTGTGTTAAATAATGGATCACATTTAAGAATATTTCAATTTGTATGTCAACAGGTATTATTTCTAAATGTGAAAAAAGACAAAATATGACATTTTTTCTTTTTTCTAAGTCTTATAATTTGTTCTTTCCAAAGTTATTATTAAATGTAAACAATCATACAATTGCTAGTATACTACAACATGTAGGGCACTTGATTTAGTGTAGTGTAATGCATGTAGGAATGTAGGATCCTAATTTAAACATCATATTAAACGACCTATTTGTAGTGACCTAACTTAGTGCACTAGAAGTAGAGTGGTATAATCACTGCTTTGAACGGCTTTTATTCTGTAATCACATTGATTCTTGACATCATTATAAGTTAACAGACAATAATAGAATTTTGCATATCAAAGTGTATTAAAATAAGATTTTCATTTAAAAATGCATTAATGATCCTTACATTTGTGCCTAAATTTGACTTAAGAAAAGAAGATTTCTAGACCAAATTGATTTATCTAAATACATCTAAATAATTGACTATGTTATGGACTAGTGAAACTACCTTAATGATGTACCTATGTATATTTATGAACGTTTATTGCTTTTTATGTTTTGTTATTAGACCGGATTCAGCTTAAAAGTCGTAAATGTAGAATTTTGACGGTTATTAAATTAAAAAAAATTGAGTGCAATGGTTAAGGGGCGCGGGTTAAGCTTTCGCTACGTTTAAATTTTTATACGTCTTCCAACAAAGTGCAAGTTAAGTTTAGAGTTCTTTTCCTTAGGTATTTTTTTTTTTTAAATCTCTTACTAATTACTTTATCAAAAGATGACAAGCTAATGTATAGGCTTTCAAATTTCAATTTATAACAATGACATGAACATTTTTTTAGAAACTAAATGAAGAAAAATCTACTACAAATTACTATAATTTTCTTAGCTTCATTGTATCATGCATATAGCAGGGTAGGCAGAGGGAACCTAGTAACCTGTTGGCAGTGTTAAGACACTCTGTTTCCATTCAAACTCTTCTGGTCCCCTATCTGGCTATCTTTTCTCGAGGCATTGCGTGTTGTTTATTTCCCCATGTGAGAATCGATCCCAGCACCGTCGCGTTTTACAGTCGTGCTTGTGCCCACGACGACGATGATTTAAATTTTTATGTACTTGTGTTAATCTTTTAAAATAAAACTGTATCTCTAACTAACTCTAATCCGAAAAGAAAAATTTGTATCGCATTTACAACTGTCAATATTCCACTATTGCGACAAAAGCTTTTTTGTCGCTATATGATTAATGAATTATTGTAAATCAGTTTGGTTTAGAAATTATACACAGGGTGGAAACGTCTGGGTTTTTTTTACAGCAGCTGAATATATGGTAAAATATTTCAAACCCATACTTAAAAATAAAATCAAGATTCGTCAACAGTAGTTAATTAATATAACAGTAAGTAGTTGAGATGTGGGTTTTTTTTTATTTCACGATTTTTATCTATACTGTATAACGAGTAACGCAGTTACGAATACCAATAATGTTAACATCTACTCCTACAAAAATACTATTAAACTGCGCATCTGCCACTTTCAGTATTAATAAACATACCCAAACGAGAAAGGAATATCTCTCGTTCTATTTTACGCAACGTTCAACTTTACCGCCGATACCAACGACTCCATGTTGTGAATTCATAAGTTAGTATCTGTGTGCGTCATTTTTAACAAATGAAGTTTTATGTTACAACGATAATTTTATTATAATAGTAGTTAAAACTGTGCTTTCATTTAAAGTGGTGAAGATAAAAATTACATAATGATACATATTAATATCCTATACGACTAAGCAGAAAAAAAATGTTCTTTATTTATATATAAAAAAATATGTATCGAAAATTTAATGTATTTAAATCCACGCCTCTATATACCAAGATTAAATTTATTTAGCCCATGTATAATTTTTCTATACAATTGTTAAAAAGTCATTTACTATATATCATTAACTTGAAGTCATGGGGCGAGGGGGGTGGAGGGTTGAATAAACTTGTGTTCAAGTATTATGTAACTTAATAGTTTGATTGAAAAAAAAAAGATTTATGAAAATGTGATCCATCAATTTTTTATAACAACGCTAACAAACAATAATATTGTAAATGCTTAACAGTATGTATTTATTCACAATACATAAAAAATATAATGTTATATTTTTAAATAGAAATTCTCTATTAAAAACACTTACATACTGTAAGTGTTAAAAAAATCGTTTGACTCAATTTAATTTGAGTAGCGAAACTTAAGACCACGCTAAATCTTACTAGAGAGCAGAGAGATTAAAGTAATTAAATATTATCACTCTCCCAAGTAGAATCAAACCTTTAAACATCGTTTGCACTGTCCTTTTCAAAACATATTCATATTTTTGCTTTCATATGAAAATACTACTATATAGCAAGAACAATATTATTTGTTGACGTCGATATAATGAAAATTATAGCTGTCAATTATAATTAATTTGTGCTCTTACTCTCACTATTATATTTATATTATAAATGGAATGGACAATTTGTGTAATAATAATTAATAAGAAATAGAATATTTAATTTTATAATAAATATTGAGATCAGATACATTTTTTGTGAAGTCAATATTTCTAATACTCGCCTTAAACATTGAAATTATGAAAAAATATATAAAAAAATATGAATTAGGCCTCATATTAATCATATACATATAAAAAAATAAGCCATATATAAGAAAATTGGGGCAGAGGACGGAAGTGTCTTAATGGGAAAGGAGGTCCTAACAATAGGTTCCCAGGTTCTCTCTGCCTACCCAGCTGTGAATGGGATACAGCGTGAAAGTTAAAAAAAAATATTAAAAAAAAATACAATATGCATAATGTATATTTAACTAAATAAATTGTCCATTCCATTATAAAAGTATATTAAAATCTACATATATTTAACATCGAGACGTACAGACAACATTTACTAAGTAAATATAATTAATTAATAAGTATAACTATAAATATATTTCTTTAAGTAATATTACTTTTATATAATCTCAGATTAGACTTAACACGTTTGACAGCAGGCCAAGTTGAATTCCTGTAAATAAAAAAAATACATTAAAAGGGGACGTCTGACCATAAACGTAATTCGGTTGTGGGTTCAACTCCTGCTTCGGGAAATGAATCGTGTTTATTTTCTAATTCTTTTAATAACACAAAGCGCGGCGCTCACTTTCGCCGCTGAATACACCATGTCTTGGGCGGTGTGTGACGTACCAGTATTTATAAAAACGGCAAAAAAATCACGTTTGTTATATGGGGCTCTGTTATATGTTCTCGCGCTCGGTGTCACAGGCGGAAAATTTATTATGTGTCCGTCTGATAGGCGGCCGAGCGCCACAAAATGCTGACAAAGGAGAGATCGGGTGAACAGCGCCGGTGGGAAAGGAATTTCTTCCGTTCCCACACTTATTATTCCATCGTGGAGTAATTAAGTTGTAGGTTAAATTAGATTTAGTTAGGTTTAGATTCAATATTGTTTCTCCAAAATTGAGGGCAATTATATATAAGTTAGATTTATTTTTTGTATTTTAATTAGAATTTTATTAATATAAATTTATACAAAAAAATCGTATTTTCTTAACCCTCCAACTGCAGCCTACGTAACTGCTCCAGTCATAGCGGCAACAGATATACATCAACTGACAGAGGAACAGATAGACAGATAGCGAAGTCTTAGGTTAGTTCCGTTTTTTCTTTAGTGTACGGAACCCTAAAAAAGCTACATACATATAAATAAAATATATTTGTATATAATTATTATACATACATCAGCACTTCGCTAAGTATCCTGTCCTGTTCCGAATAAATTAGGCTGACGGAGGACACCTGAAACAATATCTTTTATTAACAAGGAACGAATGATTTTTTTATCTACACATTATGACACTTCGGTTGAACTTTCAATGAATTTTACTTATACTTTGCCAATGAATTTTAAGGAAATCAATTATTTTAATTTAATAAATAATTTATTTTCATTAAATTGAATGAATTATTTTCATTTTCCCGGTAAGACAATAGATGGAAAGTGGAAAACGAAATTTCATGACACTATGTTCTTTCCGCCTACCCTGTCATATGCAGAGGATGAAGCGTCACAGTCAACCAAAAAAAATATTTCTGTGATAATCTATGTTCATGCAACAAATCGGTTGTATCCCCTCGGCCTGTCCAGTATCCTAAATGCGATCGGTTTTGGTCTGGGGGTATCTGTAACTATCTAGCTACCACTTATATTGGGTGGAAGCGTCAGCGCTCCTTTTACGGAAACAGCACATAAGGTAAAATATTTTAAACCCATACCTAAAGCAATTAATCAAGATACCTCAATAGTTTGGACGTAGAATTTTTTTTTTCATTTCATGAAAAAAAAACCTGTTTTTTGTGTGACGCAGTTACGCGTAAATACTAATTACGTAAACATATACGACGACTAAAGGTTAATCAACATTGAACTTTGCCGCCAATAACTACGACTCTATTTCGGAATGAGGCGCCGGTTTCCCTTTGATAGGTTTATTACTGCGTGCGTCGATCTTAAAAAAATGGCGCTTTATTTTACAGCGATAATTTTATTATTAATTTTGTTTAAAAAAATTACTTTTTCATTTTTGGGAAAAAAAATATATTAGGCTTTTATAGAGCAGTTAAAATTGTGGTTTCATTTAAAGTGGTGCTGACAAAAACACTCTGTATATTTAACAATTATTTAAAATCAGTTTCACGCTTTATCCCGCATGTAGCAGAGAAGACAGAGGGAACTAGTGTGACAATCTGTTTCCCACTTTCCCCTGAATTTTTCGAGGCATTGTCTGTTGTTGAGGTATCATCTGTGAATCTATCTATCTATCAAATATAATCTATCGAATGAACTATCATCTATATATTATGTTCATCCATCAAATCCACTCCCCCAGTCCGGTTTGTTTGGTCTGGAACAGACCGATCTGGGTCTAGCAGTGCTTATTATTATCTATCTGTCTACCAAATGTATGTATAATAATCACCTGTATATCGATGTTCTTCCAACATATCGCTCCTATCCACTTGGTCTGATCGATCTGGTACAGAACGAGTTTTGTACAAGTCTATCTGACCACTAAATGTGCACATAATAATCACCTGCATAGCGATGTTCATCTAACAAATCCCCCCTATCCGCTCGGTCAGACCGGTCCGGCCGGTCGGGGCGGTCTGGCACAGGTCGGTCTGGGTCCGGAGGTGCCTGGCGCGTGCAGTCGTCGCCGGGCAGGCAGGTCTCGACCATAGCCTCTAGGCAGTTGACGAATAGCTCGCTGCTTTCTGGTGTGCACGCGTTCTGTAGTAACAATGTAGGATATTTTTGTTTTCAATGATACAAATATACGTATATTTACAATTGTAAAGATCTCTAACTACATAATTAACTATTAAATTAATTCATTTTAAAACTTAATGTTAATTTAACCTTTTAAATATCATACAGTTAAGATTTCATCTTACTATACTATTTATTTGCCTCCTCCTCCTTACAATGACTCTTTACAATGTTAGGTTAGTCAATGCCATAATATAAGGTATTATGAATTATGTTTTTTTCTGATCATTTTAAATAAGCATCTACAAAATATATCATTATAACACCTTTCATCCACAGTAGCTTACGGCAAAAAGAGCCCAGAAAATGCGTTTTCCACAGGTAAAAAATCATACAGATATTTAATTTCTTGAAATGCATATATATTTTTATATATTTGTTCTAGAATAAGACTATACAAACAATGATAACTAATTTATATTAAGTGTTGATCGTATGCTCACTTTACCTCTTAATAATGATTGAAAAGAAGAGCATTCTATGTACCATAATAGAAATAAACGATACAAACTTGTTTACTATAGAATATATAAATGAATTATTAATAGGTACCTTAGTAAAAGGTCCAGCAAATCTCCACAGCCCACCAAACCCACAACTCTGCATGTAATGTAATTGTTGTTGACTCGCGTCCTCTGATGCTATCATGTTCTGTAAAACAACATTTATTTTATTTTTTTTTATTTTTTTTAGCTTCATGCTGTATCCCGCACATAGCAGTGTATGCAGAGGAATCTTGAGAACCTAGTGTTAAGACACTCTGTTCGTATTAAAACACTTCCGTATCTCACTTTCTGCCGAGTTTTGGAAGACTTGCGTTTAGACGTAGGATTTTTTTAATTTTACCATGTTTATGCGATGTGTTGCCGACCTGCCATGCCGACTTTTCATTCTCAAAAAACATACTAAAACGAGAAAGGGATATCTCTCGTTCTATTTTATGCAATTCAAAATCGCCGCCATTGCCTACGACTCGATTACTTGAATGAGGCATGTGCGGCGTTATCGCTTTAATTAATATCTGTGTGCGTCAATCTTTCCATATGGCGTTTTAATTTACAACAATAATTTTATTAATCATTTTGTTAGAAAAAAATACTTTTTCATTTTTGGAAAAATCTCTTTTGTTTTAATTGTATTAGGTTTTTATAGAGTTAAAACTGTGATTTCATTTAAAACGGTGATGGCAAAAACACTCTGTTTAATCATGTATAAACCTACCTGTATAATACTCTGTACAGCGCTCAATATCACTTGATCGTGGCAATGCATTAACACGTGGTTTATTTTCATGTCGAGAAGACTGTGACTGTGGAAGAAATCTGATGTTACAAATAATGACGCATAAACTATATGCAGGTCTTATCTTAATTTACTAAACATTTTTTTAGCTTTATCCCGCATATAGTTTGCTATAGGCAGAAGAAATGTTAGTGTTGAGACACTTCGTTCCTCACTTTTCGCCAAATTTTCGAGTGGTGAATGGCGGAACTCATAGTAATAATTTTCTGTATCAATTTATGACATTTATTAACACAAAATATTTGAGTGGCACGGCAGCGTTTTAACCAAGTTGTTGTTTGTATATATTACTTACATGACTGGAAAAACTTTTGGAAAAACTACGGAACCCTCAGCCAAATATTGATATAATATTCTTATTTCATCTTCATCTGAAAATGTTAAAATTTTTACATATAAATTAATAGAAACAATATTGAGCTATAATTTTACACAACATGTGTTTTTAATATTATAAAGTGTTATCCACACATCGATAAGGTACATTTTTTTTATCGAAATATTAATTAAAAAAGCGACACAATAGGAACGAAAGAATCCGATCAACGTTTCAAAAAAGTAACTTAACGTTTTCCCGTCTAATAACAGTGTAAGCAAAGAGAACGTAGTATTAAGACACTTCATTTGGCACGTACCATCCTTCAGAGACATTTCGTGTTACATGGCGTAATTCAACGTCGGATTTTGTCAACCAGAGCAGGAAAATGGAAATGAAGGATCGTTATCAACTTCTCCTTATTAAATATCTTACATTAAAAAGTGACCATATCAAACAGCATGTTATTTTTATAGTAAAACTTACCAGTAGTATATTTAACTAAAGTTGCCAAAACTGTTAATACAAGGGCCTGAGTTGTGAAATCGTTGAGAACTGACGGGTCTAGGAGAGAATTACATTCCGGACTATTTGATTCTTTGTCTTGTGATGCTTGCTGGAAAAATAGAAAAAATAATAGATTTTCTTCTTTTTTTGAATGCACCGTAGTAATAGATATTATGTACGCTGTTGGATTATTAAAGTGGAATGACTAAATTCTAGATGATTATTTTTATTTAATTTGATGACAAATACTGAGGAAAAATTTTAAAATAAATATAGTTACAGTAAAAAGAGAAAGTTATACATACAAAAAATATTGTACAAATTAATTTTGATAAAAAAAACTACTTACTTTATTAGTAGTATCTGGATATTCGCTATCTGTGGACTTAGTGGAGGACGGTCGCTCCGTGTCATCTGTACTGCCTGGAGATCCACGGCCGTCGTCGTCTACAACCTAATATTTACAAATAATCCATAAAATGTTAGCTAAAACAAAATTGTATTTTTTTATAAAAACGTCTTTAATTAATGTTATTGGGCAAAATATTGGCTAATTATATCTTGTTGCACTGCAACTATGATGGCCTAAAAAGCCACGGTAACCTATAGTGTTTAATGCAAAATTCTTTTTGGTTTTATGTGATATTTCTTTAGCAGATTCGGCAATTCTGATATGACATTGTCTTTTTACTTAGCACCAGTTTTAGATAAGTACATTACTATAAAAAAAGGAAAATTTTAAAATAGACTTTCGTATTGAATAAATTATTTTCAACTGTATCTCTAAAATAAATTAACTGCTGCTTTTCCTGAAGTGCCCTACTAAACTAAACATGATAAAAAAAAATTAATTAAACATAATGTATACTTACATCTAACCCACTATCGACATCCAGTTCTCTCGCCGCGTCCCCCGCAGCGCCATGCTGTACACTGTGAGCTCGCCCTTCACTGTCCTGTGTATATATGTATATGTGTACACGTGTAGGTATGTACATGTGTGGTGGTAGTGCGGATCCGATATTGTGGATTTTTTTATATAGGTGTTATATTGTTTTATTGTGTATCGACGTCAGAGCCGTAATGGTAGAAATAAATCACAATAGGTAAGCCATAAAAAATATCTTTTTTCATAAAAAACTATAAATGCCTAAAACACTCTATTCTAATTATTACTAAGTGACGTCGATACGATAGTAATAGTGATATATGCAAATCGTGTTGTTCAGAATTAGGCAAGTGTGAAAGCCAAGTGTTGTTTAATTTATATTAGTTTAAAGTTGATTTAAGTTAAATTAATATAAATATATATTGATAAAATGAATATTTTCTTTCATTAATTAATATACATGATTTATATCCAAACTCTACATGATAGATTTAAATATAAAAAGTAACCCTTATTTAGTATGAGCTAATGACGATCAAACATATGATTTCATTTACAAGTATATAACAGTAAGAATACAAAGAGTTTTTTATTTTTATTTTTTGATAATTTTGTTCGAAAAGAGGCGAAAATTTTTTATACTGAGAAATATAACTTTATTTTTATGTATTTGCATAATACTATTTCACTTCAACTAAAAATGTATTTGTAAGTGTTGGACCCGCACTTTTTTAAATCTAGGGAATCGATTAGCAGGGAACCTTATTAGTTTAATAAGGATTTCTCTAAGTTAGGATAATTTCCTTGGGATACAAGCTTCCAAAAAAATTGGAAATCCAATGGGTTTTAAAAAACAAGCAAAGCTAAGTAATGCAATATATATACTGTTAACATATTATGTATCCGATTTAAGAATTTCATTTATATTATTTATTTTTAAATTTTAATATTTGTTTAATATATAATCAGTCATTATTAACCGCATCGCATAATATAAAATAAATAAATAAAAAAAACACAATTTTCACATAACTCATCTTTTTTAAACTGGTAATTCCAATTTTAATAATAAATTTTACACTTATTATATTTTTATAATAATTTTATATATATTTAATAAATAAATTCTTTACCCTTGGCGGTCCAATTGTATCTTTGGACGTGGGTACCGAGAACGACCGTTGAGTCTTAAAACGCATTCTAGCTGACGTCTAAACGTGCAGAAGCATAGGACATACATGCATATACATATGAAAACGTGTATTTACGCAATATTCGTTATAATTAGTGTACAAAATTATATAAAAACCAATAGTTAAAAAAGCAACATTTAATTGATATAGATCGATAGTTAGAAGATATTTTACAGATTATATAGAATTATATATTTTAAATTATATATTGTTTACACATTTAGTAAATAACGAATACGCGTATATAGTAGATGTGAGATACAAACGAATACAAACGCAACACGATAAAGTCCATACAAGTTGCATGAAAGAACGTGATAGAATGATTAGTTGTAACTGGAAATAGAAGAAATGTTTTAGTTTCGTTATGGTTACTGGAAGTCATTTAAATAATTGTTTTTTATTGAAAATAAATTTTTAAGAAGAACTTGGCTCTTTTGTTACCCAACACCATATAAGGAGTGTTTCATTTTATGAGCTCCTTTTAAATAGTAATTTAACTAAAGACAAAAATATCAAAATAAAATTAGATAAAAAGAAGTTTAAGTATCTCCCAAGAACCATATTATAAGGAAATAACAAACAAGTACAACAATATAATACGATACACCATCGTTCACTAACTAGACGAAAAATACAAACGTATAGCCAAATTATGAGTTAATTTTGGTTTTAGAAATAAAGGAAATTAATTCTTTTAAACGAATTTAATTTTAAAAATTACTCATAGTTTTTTGTATTATTAAAGAGGATTCTAATGTAGATTCTAGGATGTATAAGTTTTAACAATACTATGAGTTAAAATAAATAAAAAATAGATAAAAAGAAAATAAGCAAAGGCCCGAAATTAATTTTCTAATCTGTATAAATTGGCTGTACGTTATATGAGAAGTTTTCACGTGAAATATTCAAATGGTCATACATTTCAATAACACTGTCAAATCAACGCAACGAAGCCGCACTTTTTACTGTATACATATATTATTACGTAAATATCGATAATAAGCCAATTGCCTCAAATGGAAAGGACATATTTGTATTATTTTCATTTTGAAAAATACTTTTAGATAAATGAATACTAGTTCTAAACTAGACAGAATATAGTGCCATTGTGTTTAGTAAAAAATGTGACATATTCTAAGAACATGAGGTAAGTCTTTACGTAGGTACAGCACAGTATATTTATAATATAGCCTTCCATAACAAATTATGAATTGAATATGACTATGACATAATATGATAAAAAAACTCTTAAGAAAACCTTAATGACGTTAACCAAACAAACTCTTCGATAACAGCGAAACTGTGGCCCGTATTTTTAAATCGCTCTCAAATCTGAGATCGATTTTGAGACGCCGTTTATATTCATATATATTCATTTTATGAATGAAAACGGCATCTATAAGAAATATAATATTCTAAAATATGATGTAATAGTGTTGAAAATTATCGTAAAGTAAGAACTTATTGAACAAGAGAATAAATTCGCTAAAGAAAAATGCTTGTTTGTATAGAATTAGAATAACGAACAGCCTGTATCTATCATAAAAATATATTATCTATGGTAAATAACGCTTTAAATTTATTCTATATATTATCTTTTCTGAATACAAAATATATCCTTTCCGATTTTTTTTCTCAATCCAAACTAAACATATATTAAATAACCAATTCTCACAGAAATATTTAAAAAAAAAACAATAAAATTATAACTCAATGTATGTCATTGTCAAAAAATAGTATTTAGTGAATATACATACATTTCAATAAAAAATAATTGTTATTAAGTTAGTAATTTTGTAACACTATCCATTAACTTTTAGTTCCTGAATTAATTTTTTTTGCTTCACGCTTTGTCACGCAATGTAGGCAGAGGGTAACATGTGTTAAAATATTTCGTTTCCCTAATAATAAGAAAAGAATTTCTTTTTCCTTTTCCTTTTTCTATAGTTTAAAAAAACTTTAGACTTTTGACGTACATAAGTTATATTATAAAACACATATATACAGTACGATCAAAGAGTCATGGCCGGCCTGAAGGTAGATTTACTGAAGATTCGCGCATTGTTTACTCAAGAAAATATAATCAGAAGTATGAAAAATCGTGAATTTACATCTGTGCCGCCATTTATAGCTAAATTTAGAGTGGCCACAATTCGCTAACCGCACTGTACATGTTTATGTATATGTGTATGTAAATAAATATATATAAAAATTGTACATTACCTGATGTGCTATATTTATTAAATGTGGACTGTGGCCGCCGCTGCTCGATTGTTGGAGTGTCGGTGATTTTCCTATATATAAAGTGTTTATTTAACCTTTTACTTATATGTAAAACTAGATAAGGTTTTTGTTCTGAATGATGGTAAGAATTTATTCGATGCTAGTAGCCATACTATTATTATGTTGCATTTGCGAAAAGATTGATAATATTCAATAAAGAACAACTTGTTTTCATAATTCTGAGAAAATGCAAGCACTATGTGGCTGTTTGAGAGGCGGCCTTTGCGGCCGTAAACAGAGCGTTCAAAAATTTTAATTTTACATTTTGTTGGCCGGTTGCAAGTACTCTCAATAATACTTAAAAAACCTATTTTATTTAAACACCTAAATATATAGAAAATAAAATTATGTTATAATTTATAAATACATCACGTATGAAGTCTTGAGGCCGTCGCCGCTAGGCGCAAGCGTGCGACAGTAAATGCAACGGTTGTGGATTCGATTCCCACTCGGGGCAATTACACATTTAATATTTTTAGTTTTCTCGATCTGGTAACGAAGCAAAGCGGCATTAAGTTCCACCATTCAACACGCAGTGCCTGGAGAATTCAGTGGGGAACGGCAGTGGATTAACGGGAACATAGTGTCTTAACACTGGGTTCCCAGGTTCCGGCTTACATATAACATAAAACAAATAACCGTTCGTAAACTAAAAAACAAAGAAAATATATTTTATTTGTTACTCTCCCTGTGTAGCATAAAACATATTTGTTACCTCCATGAGCCGATGACAAAGCGGCTTGATCCAGGACATCCCAGGACTTCTGACGTCTCCCTTGACAGGAGGCGTGCGACGACTGAGGGTGGATCAGCATTGACGACTGAGTGGGAATATTACATTATTCAATGGAACATTGTGTGGTGAGGCCGTCGTGGCGCAGGGGTATATACTGGTGACTGTACACACGACGTGTTGTGGGTTTGATTCCCATTCGGGGGAATGAGATAATTAATATTATCATTCCTTGTACCGTTTCTGGTAACAAGGCAAAGCGCGGCGTTGAGTTCCGTCATTGAATATGCAATGCCTCAAGAATGTGCCACAAAATGGGGAATAGAGTATTTTAATGGGTAACGAGGTGTTTTAATATTAGGTTCCCTGGTTTCCTCTGCCTAGCTTGCTATGTGCGGGATACAGCAAACTTAAGACAAAAAATGTAAAACATGCTGTCCACAAAGATATAATAAATTTTCTTTTTATAGTAAAATTATACAAAAATAAAAATCACCTGTTGATGTTCCACGGCTGGACAGTAGTGATCACAGTTGTCCGGCAGCCATTTTGGTAAAGAGTGTTTCACATTGCACCTTGACCGAACTTCTTCGCTCACACACACTAATGCTATGGGAAAAAAAATATTAAAGTATTAGCATAAATTTACAAATTATGGTTTTTAAATTTATGACTGTGTTGATATGAGTATGAATGAATTAATAAAAGAAATTAAGTAAGAAGTCATTCGTCGCGTAAGTGTACGACACTACGGTCGACGAGTCGTGTCCGCCTTGAAGTTGGCTGTAGTTGTTAGTGCAGATTTGAGTTTAGGAATTTTATTATTTTTGACTATTTTCCTTCCAAGTCAACGATGCGCAAAAGTTCAGAAAGCTCAATTTCAAGTCAACCATGACTCATCAATTTTACTGTATGTGTGTCTGTGAATATGTGAGCAAGTACTGTCACGATATATAAGGGTATCTCTATACTAGCTTGACAAGAAAAGGCGGTAGTAGATGGCAAGTGGAGAACAGACTATCTATTTTACTAGACTTTTTAACATCCACTGATATATTCTAATATATTAATAAATTCGTCGTAGTATAATGAACACAGTGTCGTCACCGGTGAGGTATGCGACGGTGCGCGTGGTGAGCTGGAACTTGTCGCGGGCGGGGCGCGCGGCCAGCGCCAGCAGCGCCGCCAGCACGCGGCACGCGCGCGACACCGTGCCGCCCGCGGGGTGCCGGAAGCCCTTCACCAGGTGCCCCACCAGCGCGAAGTGGAAGTTCGACCGGAAACTGACAACACCACCTCCATCAGCTATACGAGACACGCAGACAACTAAGTGTATTTACTATTTAGTAAGCTTACCTTAAACCGACAGCGTGATCTAATTGTTTAAAGTGCCATTCCAATGGCTCCCTTGTTTCCATTAGTACTTGTTCTAACGTCTGAAATGTGAAATGTATTTAATTATTTTATTATTACAAATTAAATAAATCCCAACGGAACATTAAAATGTAAATAGTGAAAAAATCAAAACGATAAATCAAAGGTCATAAGCGTAGGAATAGGAGGGGCCGGGTGGTCTGTGCCTAACCCAGAATAGTCTGGTGTCCATCCCGGATATTTTACTAATAAAAAATAACCAGAAAAATAAAAAATAAAAACATTTACAGGAACATATCTATTCAAAGCTAAAATCCAGGCTCCTCCCCAGAAAATATCCATAGATACGCCCATGCCAAAAGTGAAAATTTAAAATTATTTTCCCAAACTTACCCTATTATCGAAAGCGCCTTGCGAATCCAAAGTATGTAAATTCTGTTCCATCAAAGCTAATCCCGCCGCGTACAATGTGGGGTCATCGAGTTGTAGCACTGACAGCGCTACCCAGAATAACGCTTTGTGGATAGGCGATTCCTTTGAGAGAAGAGAAAAGTACATAAATATTTAGTTGCTCTTAAGACAAAGGATTCCAACGAATTATTAAATAAAATGCAATATAAAGCGTCAAACAAAGAATATTTTTTTTTAAATCGGCTGAAAATGGTACAACATACGGAAAATATATTACACGAATAATAAATAATAATCAATATAAGCTTACGCTAAATAAATAAAAATATAAAAAAATACATATTTATAATTTCACAAAAGACAAATTAAAATACTATAAAAACATTTATAATGTGTTGTTAAAATGGTATCGAAACATATACTTACTTTTATAAAATATTAATCAATTCATACATATTACATGAGGTGTGTTAAGAACATATCTTTTAATGGGACAGAACTAGCTTAAATTTACTTATTAACAATATTTTAAAACATACAAAATAAATTATAATAAACCACAATAAAAAAAAAATATTACCAATATGACGACAAAACTTAAAAAAAATCGGAATTTACTCTAAATATAATATAATATAAACGACTTACCGGATGTAAAAGTGGCTGTAATCTCGTCAGGCACATGATTATAGCTTCCAAAAGAGCCAAATCATTGAACGATTCTAAAGCTTTTACCAGAATGCGTAACAATTGTTTCATATCACCATCTGTTACGTTCTTACCTGAATATAAAAGAAAATAAATACATATTAGCATAGTGACAGTGATAAGAGAATAATAATATACAATCGTATTGGAATGTACAAAATGTGGTGTTAAACTTAGCTTATAAAAATAATAAACGAATATTTATTTCTCCTGGAAACCGACTAGGCGCTCTGACCACTTAGCCATACATTGTTATAAATTTTTGTTAGTAAAATAAACGAAATTTTATATTATTAGGTTATCTGTGCTTCTTATGAAATATATAAATGCGTGTGTACAGATAAAAAAGTGAAAAATTTCCTGATTAACTATAAGAAGACACAGTGCGGTTTTGACCTCCGCTACTCAATACACATATTTTGATAATTCTTCGAAAAGTGAGGAACAAAGTATCTTAACACTCGTTCCCTCTGTCCACTTTGCTAATAAAAGTTTTAATTGTAGTAAAGTTTGAATATTATTTTTCATTAAATCTTCATTTTAAAATCTAAATAAAAATAAAATCTTCTTTTTAAAATCTCACTTATGCATCCAAAGACAATAAGGGCCCGAGGTTGTAGCGCTGGGTTGAAGCAGAACGCGAAACTTTTAGCTAAGGATGTCCTAAAACAAATAAAATAGTGTAAAAACATCAAAATGTCCGAAAAAGTGTAAATGAATATTTTATGTGTTATGTAACACGAAATTCTACTCATTCACTCGCATTTTACAAAAAATATTGATTTGAGAAGTCCATATGGTATTCCTTTGAGTTGAGGTCTCTCTGAATTTAGCTGTAGATGGCTACGCACAATTGATTTTCAGATTTTTTTTACTTCTAGTTATTTTAAACTAACTAAATTCAGAGCGGCCACCAATCGTCAATAATACTGTAATTCACCAAGTATTGAGCCAGTCGCAGTCAGGTATATCCCGCATGCAGGCCTCCATGATCTCCAGCAGGGCGTCTGCTATAGTCTCCAGCGACTGAAGGGGGAGCCTCTCCCTGTCTGATTGGGAGGACGTGCCCACTCCCACGCCCACCCCAACTCCTGCTGTGTTAGAGCCAGCACAACTGCTACTAACTTCTGAGCAAGTGTAAGAGTGCTCTGAATACCTGTACGGGAGGGAAAGGAATTTATTGTAGTATACAATATAAAATAGTGATATAAAGCTATAAGCTTTGCTTCAATTTGCTGAATTTAATTACCTAAGGTTGATAAAACCTTATATTAACTAGTAATTGTCCGCAAGAGCTCTGAGTGCATAAGCACTAGCACTGGCGCGTCTTTGAGTATTCTGAGTGCGTGCATACGATCACTGGTGCGGCTTTAAGTACTCGGAAAGTGTGTTTACTTTGTATTTGTTTTTACAATTGATTCAGCATAGGCTTAATATAAATGTATCGTAGAATAATAGACATAATGGACTGTGAGCTGTATATCGAAAAATGTGAAATGTATAATGTCGAAATACAGAGATAGTTGTGGATACAGATCTTAATTGAAGAAATATGTTACAAATGCTATTTTTATTTCCTTCGCCGGTCTGTTTGTCCAAGGTTTATATATAAATTTTTCACCTCTGCTTGCTATGCCGTACACGCGGGAAAAGGCAGAAAGCTAAAACAAAATAATAAATATTCCTTACCAATCTCCAGTATGTCTATTATAAGGGCTTCTAAAGGCGGTGACAGCGGCCGACTTTACTTTAGAAATGCCAAACATTTGATAGAACTTGGGTAGAGCGAATTCATCTAGGGAGAGCATTAGGACGCGTTGGGTTTCCTCTGTAAAATGTAAGTAAATTAATTTATTAACAACTACCTATCAGCAACATTTCAATCAATATAAAATCAAATCAAATCACCTTGACTCTGTATCCCGCACACAGCAGGGTAGGCAGAGGGAACCTAGTGTAAAACTAAAACAAATCTTACCAGAAAAAGTCGGTGAATTACAAGTGCACAATGAATGTATAATGTTGATCACCAGCCCGTGAGTCGCCGCGCGCATCGACACAGTGCCGGAGCACACCAGGAACGTCACCGTGTGGAACAGGTACGGAAGGTGGCGGGCCACGTCGAGGCAGTTGTTGAAGGAGAGCATTAGCTAAAATAAAATAGATTAATTTAGTTTGATATTTTGTATGGTGCGAGATATTGAACACTTATATAAAAAATAAAATTAAATTAAATTAGCTTCACGCTGTATCCCGCACACAGCAGGGTAGGCAGAGGGAACCTAGTGTTAAGACACTCCGTTCCCCACTTTCTGCCGAATTCTGGAGGCATTGCGTGTTGAGTGGCAGAACTCAACGCCGCGCTTAACCTCGACACCAGAGCGAAGAAATGGAAATATAAATTTAAGTAAATATTTCATCTCCTCGAGTGGGAATCGAACCCAGAACCAGTCGG
>JAATLQ010037824.1:0-16555 GCA_013421005.1 Heliconius erato x Heliconius himera | reverse complement strand
GACACTTATATAGCAAGCACTATTTATTTTATTTTACTTTTTTACGAATTATATTGTTGATTATATATTAATAACATGAACATTAACATTTTCTATTAACAAAATAAAACAAAACAGGTTAAACAGGTAAATAAAACATTATTTTCTTCTTCTTTTCTATACTTACCAAATATCTCGCTAATATAGCAATATCGTCCCACATCATGTGTTGCTCTAACATGGCCGTCGGTGAATGACAAGTTTTGTCAACCACCTAAAATTTGTTAGATATATGTTTAACCCATATCTACACATATAATAAAATAGTAGCTCAGTACCTAGATATAGGGTACCGAGATATACATAGACATAGGAGAAAAATCATTAGGAAAATAATTTAACAATATAATAGATACTAAAACAATGATTTTTATTTTTTCCGGTTTGTCTGCTTCTCTGCGCGTTTGTGTACGCTAATGTTAGCTTAACAGAACCGGAAAATATATGTATATATAAATTTCTCAATCGATCAAAAATATATATAGTCTAACTGTATGAGTATCTCATACTAATAATGATTTTGCGATATAAATCGAATTTTCTGATTCCTCTTTTAAATATTTGGAATGTTTAAATATTTAAAAAAAACAAGAAAAATAATAAAACAAATAAATAACAATAAATAATTATAGCATAAAGAAAAATAACAAATCTAAAATAACTTACAGTAGCCGGTGTAATAGGGCTCAGGATGTTATTAGGCAGTTTAGATAGAGCCTGTTGGAATATAATAAACAACCACTAAAATAAAATAAATTTAAAATTAAAATAATATGCAAAAAAATATTTAACAAAGCAAAACCAACTAAAGTATACATAATGAAAAATAGGTAGGAAGGTATAGTATGTAGGTACAGGGAACCTGGTGTTAAGATGCTCCGTTCCACTCTTTCCTTCCAATTTTGGATTGGAGACATTGCGTGTTCACTGACAGAACGTGTTTTTCTTGTTATCAAAGCAAGAGAAAGCAAATAATTCAACCCCCCGAGGTAAGCGAACCCACAATCACTATACAATGCATTCAGATTATGTTAAAAAAAAATTACCATAGAATAGTAGTGTATGTAAAGCGAAACTGTGTTAAATCTATTTTAAAAATATTTCGGCTCAAAACTAAACCCTTTTCCACTACAGCGGGGAAATATAAATCATTAAAATATAATAATTTCCCCAAGTGTGGGTTGAACCCATAATTGTCGCGTGTACATATTATAAATAAATTTTAATATAAGATACTCCTAACTTTGTACTCACTCTACACATTCTGCCAATAACCTTCTTAGACACCAACTGTACGTTAGCGGAGGCGAGAGCCACCGCGGTATCCGCCATTATTTCAATCATTGGCGAACCGAGACCTACAAACACAATAAAAAATCAATAATAAATTAATAATCTGCTAGAAGTTGATTTTTTTAGGTGATTTTAACTTCCTGAATATAGCAGGGGAGGCACAGGGAAACTGTTAAGACACTCCGTTCTTTTGTGGGTCTAATACCTTTATAAATAACCTAATACGTTCATATTAAATAAAAAATAAAGTCAAATGATAGTAATTCATATAACTGAAAAACAATATTCCTCTGTATAACAATTGATCTGAACTATATACAACTGAAATAACAATTATATAATCTCTCTAGTGTCACATGGCAGTGTCTAGTGACTCACCTGATGTAACACTACGCTGTATGAAGCTGTCCAACACCATATCAATGAGCTCAGGAACGTGTCCTATAGAGCCCCATATCTTGGCCTGGACGGAGGGATACATCTCCGTCTCCTCTATGGTCAGAGTGATCAGTTTCTCTAATATTTGTGCCACTTGCTTCTGACGGCGGGATTCGTCGGAGGGTTTGCAAAATCTGTAATGTTAGGTTATGTTTGTTTTTTCTATATTTATATGAATGATTGCTTAACTATATATTTTTTATTAATAACAATGAATGGTAAACTTAGTTGTAAATTAAAAATATATTTTTATATTTTAAATTACATGCTACAATAAATCTATCTACTACACTTAAAGAACAAACATTAAGTTTATAAAATATAGATAAAACATACCTCACTAAGTTTGCTAACCATGGGGTCATATATTCTAGGCATAAATGTTTCAATTCTATTGTAGATCCTCGGAAACCCTATAGAACAAAAATAATAATAATAAATCAATTATAAAAAAGGAAACGACATATAAGAAGGAAGAAAGAATGGGGTCACTTTTTGACTTTAAAAACCTTTTGACTCTTATTAGGTATTTTTCTAAATTCCTATGAAAAAAATGCATTAAAAAAAGAAGATTTTAAATACGTTACGACACACATAACATAACTGATTCACTGTGATATATATGGGTCAATTTTACACGAGAAATTGTTACATTAAAAATGTAAGGTTTGCTATACATCTGAACACAAAATATTATCTTATATATAATCTTCCCTCAAAACGCTTTTTCTCTTCAAAATATTAAAAATTACATTACATTAAACTTACTTGTATACACTCTTCTAAGAACTCTAATGTTAAGTGCGGCTCGTTATGCGCTAGTTTCTCACTGACTGATTTTATGAAAATTGTATTATTGGACGGTATGCATAGGCCTGGAAAAAAAAATGGGAAATTAGAAACATGATTTCTATATATAGTGTGCAACGGAAGTGTTCCAATGGAAACATAGTGTTTTAATATTAGGTTCCCAGGTTCCCTCCGCCTGTACTGTTATGTGCGGAATACAGCGTGAAGCTAAAAACCACAATGATCTCACCAGAAGTCTCCAACAGTTGACCTTCTATCTTTAGATGGAAGGTGGCAGTGAGAGCGCAGAGTTGGTTGTACGCAGCTGTGCGGAGAGTTGGGTCACAAGATCCCAGGTTAAGGAGAGCCATGTTGAGAAGTGTTCCTGGTACGTCCTTTGGACGTATCTTTTGGTGAACTGTTACTGAATCCTGAAGATGGGATGTTAAAGATAATTATTACTTGTCTTTGGTGAATTTAAAAATTACAGTTAAACTGTATGTACACATATTTAGTGAAAAAAGTAAATAAAGTTTAAAATAAATATATATGTCAATTTTGATGTCAATTGAATAGTACTCACAGACACATAAAAGAAAACAAACCACGAATTCCAATGGACATGTCTAAAATGAACAGAAATTTTGGATGCAAACAAAAAAAAAATAATAAAACAAAAGAAAAAAGAACAAAAGTTTTGTATAAAAATAACCTATATGAGCAACATTCATATAATTAAAACAAACAGATAAAACTCTTAACTGTTTTATATGAAATGGATACACACCGGCTGACTCAATTCCCATCTATTGCGTATATGTATGATGGATTGTACGATGTTGTCACAGTCGTTGTGGATGAAACTGAGGGGAGTGGCTTCATTTATTATTGAGAGAGAGAACTGGTTGTCGTCTACTAGACATACCTGAAATAAGAGAAAATTATAATATATTTTATATTTAGCTTTACTATGCATCCCGAATATAACTGGGGCACAGGAGTCTAGTGTTAGGCTACTCCCTCCTTTACTATCCACCAAATCCTCGAGCATTTTTTGGGATGAAGAAATGAAAATATTACTTATCACAAGTGGGAATTGAAACCACAACCGTCGCCTTTACAGTCACACGCTTGTGCCCATCTGCACCACGATGGCCTCAAATATATATACAAAATATCTTTTTTTTAAATATTTAATTAATTACCTCATCTATCTCAGATGCGTAATACACATCGTTCAACAAAACGGGTAAACCCAATACTTTTGTCTTCTCCACTGATGTTATTTGTAACGCTGTTGGTCCTACCTGTTAAGAGAAAACTCTTTAATGTTACAACTATCACACTTTAACAGTACAATACGGTTGGCGAGTCGTGGCCGTCCTGAAGTGATGTTTTCCGAACTTTTACTCATTTTTCTTGTCTTCACTTGTTGTCCTTGGGAGAAAAATATTCAAAAGTAAGAAAAACTATAAAACATCTAACTTCAGGGCGGTACTCGTCGACCGTATTGTGCAGAAAAAAATATGAACGAAGAAGATGACTTCTGTCTCAGTGTAGCGGTTGTTAAAACTTAATATCCTGTTGAAATAGGGAAAAATATTATACAATATTAAATGTTTCATTCCCTCGAGTGCGAATCGAATCCACAACCGTTGCGTTTATAGTCGCACGCTTGTGCTCCTTGACGGCCTACTTACCTTATTTAATTTGGCTTACTAGACATAATATGTAAAACTATTTTTGTTATTAATACCCTCTTATTTTTGATATACTTTACTTTAATATCGTATATTTATTACTACATTTAACAAACATATCTAATTTTGTACTTACTTTAATAGCAACTTTGGTATCTTTGTGTGACAGTTTCAATGCATTGTTAAACACTTTTAAATCTTCTTCCAAGGCGAGAGTAGCTCCGGGTAATTTCTGTTGTTCCGGATCAACGTAATCGCTTAAGCGACTGTGGTTGTCTATAAATATTAGTTTACGGTTTCCCTGAAAAAGTACGGGAAGATATTTACGTTATATATTTGGGCTGTATTTTTACATTTTAGGTGTAGTACTTTCAGATTTACGCTTTTGTAAACTATGTTAACCTAAAAAAGCTAGAAGAATTTCAAAAAGCCACCTCAAAGATTACATGTTAAAAAATGTACCTAAATCATGAAACAGTAAAAAAACATATTCTAACTAAGAGAATAAAAAGTAAAATAGATTTTAAAAGTCAACTTTCGTTATATTTCGTGTTTATTTACTGTTTCATGATGTAAGTATATTTTTTATTTGTTGTCATTAAGCCTTGCCTTATGAAATTTTTGAATATTTATCACCGGTAAGTCTTTATCTCTACAGTCGCTGAATATTTTTTGTTAAAATTTAACTTGCTCAATAATAATTTTTGATTAATAATAATAATATTTGATTATTTTCGATATTTGTAAAAAATTATACGATACAAAAGACCTAATATTAAGCTATGTTGAATCGGGTTTTTCTCAAGTCTGAAACATTAACTTAGTAAACGGGTGGTAAATTATTGGATGTTCAAAAATTGAAGTATATAATTTCTTATAAAAAAAATACTTTGACTTTGCATACCCTGCTCTTATAAAAACACGCAAAAGCACAGAAAATACATTAAAATTAACACAAATCTCACCCGCAAAGGAGCTAATATAGCCTCATGAAACTTCGTATACTCTCTAACCCAACTGTTACAGTTATATATATAGCACGCGTGTGCGCTCGTGTACGCCACTTCGGGGAGGACACTAAACCATTTTTGTAAGAAATCCGTTCTGAAAGAACAAGACGTTGATATTTTTGTACTTTTATTGTTTGTAAACATATTATTAAATTATAAAAAAAGGTTTTTAAAAACTATTTCATATATAGTGTATGTTGTAAAATAAATAAGTACTTTTCAGGAAACATATTTTAAAAAGATCAGAATTTAGGTATTTTCTTTTAATATTATTGCACAATATGAAAAGTTATGCAATAATATACAACTTTAAACATATGTTAAGCGCGGCGTTGAGTTCTGCCACTCAACTCGCAATGCCTCCAGAATTCGGCAGAAAGTGGGGAACGGAGTGTCTTTACACTAGGTTCCCTCTGCCTACCCTGCTGTGTGCGGGATAAAGCGTGAAGCTAATTTAATTTATTTTTTATTTTTTTAAACATATGTTTCAGATATTAAAAAAAAAAGACATAACAAGAAACAGACAAAAAATTGTAAGACTTCAATCAATTTCTATATATTTTGTTACGGAAATTAAACAATAATGTAAAATACTATATGTTATAAAATGGATTTTGAGGAAAAAACTTCTCTTATTTATCGTATTACAAATTATATTATATAATAATAACATTTTGATTAATAATAAGATCAAAAAAATATTTGAAACAGCCATTCACTACGAACTACTATAATAAAGTACTCAAATAAGCAAAAAAAAATGCTTTAAAAATAGAAATACATACCTAAATCTATTATCAGAATTAGTATGAGTAAAGTCCACAATTAATTCAAACGGCTGTTGACAGAATGGCTTTAATGTTAATATAACATGATAAATTAATAAATCTGCATTCACTTCTCCGATTCTGTAAGAAAAAAATAGTGTAAATTAACAACATAGACGATGATATCTATTTAGAGCTAAACACTCTGTTTTTATTTTTTTAATTATTAAGACACAGTGACGAAACTCAACGTCGCTTTTGTATAGCGTGACCGAAATTACATCATACATTCCTTCCAGTTATCTATATATATAAAAGGACTTGTGCTGACTGACTGAGGTAAGACGCACGCAGAGCCGTAACCGCTGATGGTAGAAACGTGAAATTTGGGCAGATGTTTATTTTCATATTCTGGACATCCACTAAGAAGGGAATTTGAAAAATTTTAACCCTAAAGGGATGAAATAGGGGTTGAAAGTTTGTATGGAAAAAATTTTTAATCTGTACCGATTTTTATAAAATTTGAAATTTAGACTCTTAAAAATATTTCATTGAACACGTGTTTCATGGTTTTTAAGGATTCACCCCCTAAGGGTTCAAATAAGGGGTTCAAAGTTTATATGGAAAAATCTTTAAATTGCCACCGATTTTTATAAAAAATGAAATTCAGACTGTTAAAAATATTTTATTGAACACGTGTTTCGTGGTTTTTTTAGAATTCACTCCTAATAAGCGGGCGAAGCCGCGCGCGCCCTCTAGTCTTTAATAATATTATAGAATAATATGAAATAGATTTATCATTTGGTTATCTAAACGGTATCTCAAAAAATCTCAAAAATTATGAACCGGCGACCACCTTAATAGTAATCAGAACCAACTCACTTGTATCTCCTCGAAATGAAATAAAACACCGGATTCCCAATTTTGCTTGTACCAGCTTGATAGAAAATATTTAGACTTTTTATACTTTTAAATTCTTCTTTTTGATGCATATTATGTTTCACTATGAACTCTTCGAAGTTTGTAGAAGACATGTCTATTGAAGACCAACGTGCATATGACGAAAAAAGTAGGCCTGATGTACTAAAAATAAAAAAAAAAACATGTATTCCAGATCCAGCACAGAGCGAGTAGCAGAGGAAATCTGGTATAAAAGGGTTAAGATTCCGTTCTTAACCCTACAGCAACGAGAAAATGAAAATATATAAACACATAACATTTTGTTTAACAAGAAGAGAAAAAGTAATAATAAATACTTACGACTCCACGGGTTTATGTTCTGGTGGTCCTAAATATGCTAACAGCGTCGCCATCTAAAAAAAAAAATATTATAGAAATTTCACTTTCCGCCTAATTCTGGAAGCATTGAGTATTGAGTGGCGGAGCGCAACGCAACTCAATACACAACTGCCTCATTACCCGATCGAGGAAATTAAATTATTAAATATTTCATTCTCCCAAGTGGGAATCGAACCCACGATCATCACCTTTACAGTTACACGTTTGTGCTCCTGCACCATGCCGGCCTTGAAAATAAAGGTTTGAATTGTCTGTTTAGTGTTAGCAGAGAACAAATTGATGCGCATAACCCTCGTCGTCATAGCAACGTGTATGTCGCTGTATTAAAAGTGTATATTATCAAACATATGGCAGTGGGTGTTATGTTTATTTTATTAGCTTAAATAAAAATAATTAAAATAAATCATAAATCAATCAGCTTCACGCTATATCCCGCACAGAGTAGGGTAGGCAGAGGGAACATATTATTAAGACACTCCTTTCCCGTATCCTATATCCTGTATTTTTTATGCATTAATTTTAATAAATATTATTAGTATGTGGCGACGCCCGATTCCAGTCTTATCGCGAGGACTGACTTGCGCGCTTTGAGCTACCACGTCCCTTGTATATTTTGGCTGTTGTAATAAATCGAAGTAATTAAAGTGTACAATATTTTATTTAAACAGTTATCTCAAATACACACTAAGTATTCGGAACTCTGTCTTTAAATTCCGTCGAACCGACAAATTTAGTGCTAAGAAACTACTTTCCGCTCTCCGTTTTCTCATATACCTAATTCGAAACACTCCGCAGGAGCGGAGTGACGGAGCTCAATGTCGCACAAATCATCATATAAAATAAATGTAAAAAAAAACTTAAATTACCTTATCAAAAGGCCGTCTCCCAACCGCTTTATGGTCTCTGCTACAAGACAAATAATCTCCTATCTTCTCTTGATGGTTCCATAGTAAACGGTGTAACGCGACCACATTGGCGTCCGATATGAATGATAGATTGTGTGACGTTTGATCCACTGTTTCACAGTCTGATGCTATTTCTATGAAAAATCTGGTTGAAATGGGAAAAAAATATTTACTGCACTGTGTACATGTAACTAAATAATATAAAAAAATATAACATTGTATTATATTACGTTAAAACAGAGAGAAAAATATGTAGAGCCGCAACAAAAACAACTATTTAAGAAATAGAAAAATTTTAATTATAATAATGAATTCCTCCGAGTCACAGTAAGACATCAAAAATAAAGTAATATACTTTTTTTTATTAAAAAGAAAAAAATAAAAAAAAATTAACTCACTTGCGTCCAGCTTCAAAATGTTCTCTCAAAAAGTCGTTAAAAGGCAACATGTGTTGTTCTTTAGAGAATTCCACGTGATTTGCAATATTTTGTAATATTTTCGACATCAGCATTAATCCTCGTTTTATGTGGGGAGGTATGGGACGATTGACGATGCCCATCTCTTGGGGGGAGACTGGGGAAAAAAGTATAATAAATATTTATTTACTTTGTACATAATAAATTATACATCTTGCTTGTTGAAGACCATAGTCTTATCAATTTACAGAAGAAAAGTCATATATCAAGAAAACTTGCGTTGGAAAAGCAGATGAAACTTATAAGGAAGGTCCTTATTTATTATTATTTTATTTTAAGTTCAATTATACAAATTATATTTAGTATAATGTGAAGTCAGCGAGAAATCCAGTAATAATTTGGTACTTTTTCTATTATCCGAACGTTTAGAAAATACATGATAGGCAACGAAACTTAATGCTTAGTCTAACACGTCAATAAAATAGCTGGGAATCGAACCCACTGAATCCCAAAAGATATTTTATATACAAATTATAATTTAACTCACCTATAGCCGGATTGATATATCGCAAGAACAATACAGTACCGACCGCGCCGACGCTCGTTTGAGGGAACTGGACGAACCTTTTGCTTAATACCTATGATATTAATAATTTTATCACTAAATACATAATATTATATAGAAAAAAAAAAGTTAAATTTATAATATTTGCCTTCTGCGCAAAAGAATAATAATAGTATAAATTTCACTTTTTTTATGAATAAAGATCTAAGAGTCTGAGTTGTATAATTAAAATAAATAAACGTTACAACCTAGCAGATGCATGCAGTTTTTTTAAGTGTGCTCATATAGTATTTTAAAATATAAACGGTTTCTTAATTGATATGAAAAATTATTACGATATGTTTCTAATTATTATAAAGAATTGCATAAATACCTGATATAAGCAATGGCACATGCTCCTAAGCTGAGAAGGGAATCGATCAGCAGAATTAACTATACGCTCGAACACTTCACGAGTAAGATCGCGTAAGTTATTGCGATTTATAATAATATCTTGACTTGGATCCAGTCTAAAAATTATAATGAATATTAATATGTAGCAAAGTGAGCACAGAGTACCTAGTGTTAAGACTCTCCGCTTTTTTCACACATTATGCAATCTTATACTTAGATATGAGATTGCTTTTTATTAGAAAGTATCCTTTTTTATCATTTTATTAATATTTCGGAAGTGATGGACTAGGACGGTCATTTTACCTAATAAGATCGAAAATATATGTAAAGTTTTTCAAAAAACACGAAAAAATTTTGCCTTACTGAAAAACTAAACACAGAATTCAGCATCACCCGGGAATTAAACCCACAACTTACCTAGCAGGATCCACTTCAAAACTTAAATTAGAATTACTCTCAGCTTGGTCTAGCAGAGCACTTATTAAAGGTTCCAATAAATTTTGTAGATAACCATATCCGTATATTTTGAAACAGAAAGCCATTATTTTACTACCTAAGGAGTTGCCACGAAATAACGTTTGCATGCAATCTGACACCTGGAATTAGAAAAAATGCATTTTTTATAATAAGAGTCTTCTACAGAATGAAAGTGACTATGTATTTTTAAAATGTCTATAATCATAGATTTTAAAACACTTTCTAACAATGTGCAATTATTAAAAATCGAAATTGAAATATTATAATATTTCAAATTAATTATTCACATTCCAACAAACGTATTTATAATTTGTAGAATCAAAAGTGAATGAAACCTAAATAAATATCGAACCAATTTCAAAACATTATTAAACGATTACATATAACATTTTTTTTTAGCGTCACGCTGTATCCCGCACGCACAGGGTAGGCAGAGGGAACCTAGTGTTAAGACAATCCGTTCCCCACTTTCTGCCGAATTCTGGAGGCATTTCGTGTTGAGTGGCAGAATTCAACGCGGCACATAGCCTCGACACCAGAACGAAGAAATATAAATTTAAGTAAATATTTCATCTCCTCTTGCGGGGATCGAACCCACAACCAGTCGGTTTTACAGTCACACTTCGTGCTGCTGCGCCACGACTGGCCTCAACATTTAATTTGTACTAAAACACTTACCGCACAAACCTCAACTTCCCTGTAAAATATATTCCACAATAGAGGCGCTAGTAAATGCTTAGCATCAAACAGAGACACCAACACTCGAGCAAGTTCGTCCATTTGCGCTGAGCCCACTACACTCGCTAACGCCATTGCTATTGGTAATTCTCCCTAAAATAAAAAAAATATATTATAGGTATAATTTTGCCCCTATTTTTAGGACATTAACGGGAGAGAAAATAAAAAAAAATTAAGCAAATAATTTGTAGTACCATGTGTCCTTACATACCCCTACTTATGAAATAGAACTAAAGTTTTAAAAATAGTAGTAGTAGTAGTAGTAGTTGATTTGATTGATTTATAATTTAAAAAATATTAATTGTTCTAATGATTTATACAATATAATAATGAGACTAAAATGAAAAAATAATATTAAAGTATCACTGTTAAGCATTGGATCCACAACTATGTAGTATATATATGTATAGAATATATTCTACATTAGAAATGCTAGTAAATGTGTAAGCAAGTCTGTCCTGGCGCTGAACCCACTGCACTCGCTAATGCCTACCTACCTACCTCGCTATGGGTAATTCACTTAGCATTTTACAATTATATATTCTCGAGCTTAGCTTAGCTAAAGGCCCCTCATCTGCTACCCACTTCAACTAGCGATTTGCCCCACTTTTAAGGCTATTATTTTTTTTGATTTAACCACAAATATATGTTTTTCAACTGTTCTCCTGAACTATTACTACCTGTTAGCGTAAAATTTCATAATTCTAGTTCAACTTGAAGTATTCTATTAATTTTTTATTCCCTTTATAGTGTCGAAAAATATGCGCCTTTTGCCATGGCTTCTTTTTTTTTCAAGTAAATGTAAAAATACAATTATTTCAAGAGACTGTAGATCTGAGTATATGCTTTACTTTAAATTTTAACTCGATATCGCCAAGCGTTTCTGAGACAACGGCTCTTGACAGACAGACAACAAAGTGATCTTATAAAGGTTCCTTTTTTCCTAAAAAGATACGGAACCTTAAAAAACTAAATAATGGTTGTTGTACTATTTGCACTCGTTTCTTAAATTTTAAAGAAAAAATAAAAAATTATAGGATTTGAAAAAAAAATTGTCTTGAAATGCCCAAATAAATTTCTATTAAAGTAAGAATTACATACCTTATCAGAAATCATAGTAACCAATTGCACCAACTGCTCGAAGCGATCTGCTAACACTGTCTCAGCCAGAGTATCGAACTCTGTACCCTGCTGGAGTATTTTAGTTAAGACTTCCATGAACGCTGCACGCGTTTGGAGATCACGGTGGTAGCCAAGATCTGGAATTAAAGTGAATTTGAATTTGCAATCTTGTAAATATATAAGAGTCCTTATTTTGCTAAGTGTGAAATAACACTTTTAAAATGTTAAAAATATATAAGAGTCGTCGTGGAGCAGAGGCATAGCGTCTGACTGTAAACGCAAGGTTCATGGATTGGATCCCATTCGGAAAAAAATATTATTTTCAGTTTCTCAATCTGGTAAGAAGAGAAAGTGCGTTATTGAATTCCGCCACTAGATACGCAATGTCTGAGCAAAAAGTGGAAAACGAAATGTCTTAACACTACGCTCCTTCTGCCTATCCTGCAATGATATGCATGAGGAATACAGCATAAAGCTAAAAAAACCTTAAATTATATTATTAAAAGACCGTCTCCTAACCGCTTTATGAAGTCTTCTACTAGACATATTACTACAAAATACTAGATTCCCTCTTCCTACTTTGCTTGAAGATAGAAAACATACAAAAAAAACTAACTCACCAATACTATGCATCAATCCAGAATCAATATTAGCAGATAGTAAATTGGACATGGCTTGTATCGTTGCGTTCCTTAACGTTTCTAATCTCCCGGGACCTTCTGTTATTTCCACTTCGTTACAATCGTTTAAGAGATTCATGAATAGTGTGAAATATCTGTGGAATGGTCATTTGGATTTTTAAACTTCTATTTAAATGATTTAGTTGTGCTATTTTTAGTGTTCTTTGTAATATGTATAAGATTGTTAATGTTAAGATGCCATCATCATATCAATTGACAACAGAATTGACAACGGAGTCCAATGCTATGTTTTGACAGAATAAGGAAACAATAATATAAAATATTAAACTTTTTATGGGGTGAAGACTGGATCCAAAACTATAGCGATCCAGTAGAAAGCATCCCAGCATCAATATTTTTTCAAAAAGAGACAGACTTCTTACATATTCGCTATCGGATGTATCTTGTAGTTCACTATTCGTATTATAAAATTTTTACATTGTACGTATGTATATGTTTATAAAATTTATCGATAATTTGTTTAATATTTTATCAACATACTTTACAATTACAATTTTTAATAACATTTATTATGTTTATTTTTATAGATACTCACTTCAAGAACAGTTGGCTCTTGGCCTCCATGAGGTCTCCACGGTCGGACTCCTCGGGCTGCAGCGGCAGACCCTTGAGCAGTGCCGCTACCGCCTCCATGCATGCCTGGTCCAGCTCCCTGGACACATACCACCTGCCTCGTGTTACACACACACAGCCAGATACGAATACATATGACATATATGTACACGTACACACACCACGCATACGCAACCATAAATACTGATTATATGTTTATACATATACATAGTTTTGAAAACTAACAATGACAGATGTTAGAGATAAAATTACTAAAAACAAGAAATATGCTCAGAAAACTTTTAATTACGAAATTCTTTTCAATATTCCTTGTTCCTACAAATAATTGAAAAAAAAAACACTTATTAAAAACTTAAATGTTCCGCTAATCAAAGATCTTCCAAGTAATTCTAAAAATTCATAAAAATATCTTATTATATGTCTTACTTAATCTAGATAGAATTTAACTAATTATTTTTACAAATAAACAAAACATTAAATATATGCAGTACCGTCGACGAGTCGTGACCGCCCTGAAGTTAGGCTTTTTGAACTTTTGCGCAATATTTAGACGTGGCGGCCAAGACTCGTCAACCGTAATACAGTACGTAATTTGTAACATATTTACCTAGTAATAGAAGACGCATCGGCTCTAAGAGGCGGCGCTATTTGATGAGACGTCCCTAACACCCAATCTGTTACGTATTCCACCATTTTGTTGCGGAATTTCATTTCCTGTATCGATATAAAAATTAGATAACATAAGGCAAAGAAGAAAAGAAAAATCTTTTATCGTCTATAAGATTTACACTTACAGTTTATAAGAAAAAACCAAAAACTTTCACTTCTTTAATCCAATGATAAAAACATTTTTACTAAAACATTCGTTCGAATGGATATTGTAGGACCAAACATTTTTAAAGTTGTAAGCTATATCCGGCACGTAGCAGGTTAAGCAGAGGGAACCTGGGAACTAAGCGTTAAGATACTTTGTTCCCCGATAAGACACTCAGTTCTTCACTTTCTGTCGAATTCTTGAGGCATTGTTGAAGGGCGAAACTCAACACCTCGCTTTGCCTCGTTATCAGAGCGAGGAAATGAAAATATTATATATTTCATTCCCTCGAGTGGGAATGGAAACCACAACTGTAGTGTTCGCAGTCGCACGCTAGTGCCTGTGCCACAATAACCTTATAGGCCACGATTTACAACAGTTTAGATTTAGTAATTTATACATACAAATTATATAAAGATTAATTATTGAAATTTAATTTCATAGATACAATAATAAAAACTGAATAATCAATAAGTATTTTCGACGAATAATACAAAAATCACAAATTACTTGTCTAAAAGCAAGATCATCTCGTCGTCTCATCATGGCGTCCACAACTTGGCAGAGTTTGGTCTTTATTTGAACTGATAACACCGTCATGTCCAGGTGCCGCACGTATCTAAACAAACAGAAAAAAATACTAAATATTTATTTGTAATAATTTAAAACACTGTTACAACAATTTAGAGCGACACAGAGAACAGCGTTTAGCTCTGTATTTTTTTTTCAGTATGGTTACAGGTACAGTGTGGCGTTGAGTTCCACCACTAAACATGCTATACCGACGTTTGGGGAATGATCCATGATTGGGGGACGGAACAGCGTAAAGCTAAAAAAACCGATCAAAAGCGAGTCGGTCTTGGCAACCGAGGGTGGGTTCCTTTTTCAATTTAATATGTGATCTTAAAAGGGTTCTATTTTCACGTACCCGGAACCTTAAATAAAAGATTTAAAAAAAAAACAAACCTAACTATAGCCAGCATGAGTCCTTCAATTGAAGTAGTACTGAGATGCTCGCACGGTTGATCACATTTCTTGTTGTCTAATATACTCTTCATTATGAATATTGTGTGTTCCACAAATTGCGTGTTTATGTCTGTTAACATAACCTGTTTGGAAAAAAATAATTAGTAAAATAATAAATAATAAATATTATTTATTTATAGTAAAATATGATATATAACCCATATTATATATTTTACTATATTTAACTTATACATGTATAATCTAATTTTGTCCCGGCCTTCGTAGCGCAGAGGCACAAGAGTGTGACTGTAAGCGCGACGGTTATCAGTTCGATTTCCTCGAAGAAATGAAATATTTAAAATATATTTTTCCCTCTGTCTACCATACTTTGTACGAGAGAAACAGTGTAAAAAACCATAATAGGAAATAACTTTTTTATTATAGTTATCTTCAAAAAAATTTTAAGAAAATTGTTTATATAAAACAAAAATAAATTACATCAATACAAAAAAATATACAATAAAAGCTAAAAAAAAACATATACCTGTTGATGTTGATCAAAGAACTTATCAACGATTGCCTTTATTTGATCAAACAATATAGGATACAGCGCTGGCGACATTTCATTTCCGACTAGTTCTTTAACGTGACTTTGTATTTGCGAACCGAACCTTTCATGGCTGTATAATAATAGTCTTAACAGTTGACCAATGAATCTGAAATAATTATTAAATAGAAACCCTCGACACAAAAAACTCTGAAAGTAAACAAATTTTCAAACAATCTTCTAAATAAGAATATAGAAATCTAAATAAAAGTCAGTTTATCCCTTTAGGAGCTATGATATCACATACAAGCTTGCAGATAAACACATATACAAACACGTTAAATTTATAAAACCTATCTGTTTGCGTCGGGGACTAAAAAAGATGATAATCTATATTAAAAATATTGTTGTATTGTCTATTTATCAAGGAATGTTATAGGATATAATACAAAAAGTTACAAATGTTGTGAATTCGATCCCCATTCAAGAAGGATTTCATTCTATTTTTTTTTAATTCTATATAATAATTTTCTAGGTAAATTTACTAATATTAAACATTACTCTTTACGATAATTCCCGACTGCTAAGGAAGGGTTATGTTTTTCGCGCGTATCTTGTATGTATGTAATATTCTTTATTACCTCGTATCTCCAGAACCGCTGAACGGATTTACATATTTGAGGTATCGTTAGATTCGTATTAGCAGCCCAAGTGTTCTTAGATAGGTGATATTAATAAAAAACAATCATGGCGGCTGTAGTACTCAATTGGACTTAGTGAAAAAAAATTTTTTCGTTTGGAATACCACAATATGGGTATCAAATTCAAGAGCTCAATTTCAGAATTTCAAAAAGGTATATCATGATTATCATTACCATAATAAATTCTAACAAAAAAATGAAAAATAAAAAAATATTTGTAAAAACAAAAACCCCGACTGCATCAAACAAAAGAGAAAATAAACAAGCCCAATAATTTATTAGGATTAACAGACGGGACCTCT